>PVIR01001991.1:0-110246 GCA_004026965.1 Petromus typicus
GGAGCTCATTTTGGAAAGGAAAAGATAGCAGGAATGGAGAAGGCCCAGGCTTCCATTTATTCTAAACTGCTCTGCACAATCCCCAAACCCCATGCCCTGGTGCCCACTGGTTTTGTGGATTCTTCATGTAGCACAATAGTTAAACGCACAGGTCTTAGCATCAGAATATCTGAGCATGAACCCTGGCTTTCCTATTGTGCTCTCAAGTAATTTCTGGAGCTTTTTAGAGTCAGCATTCTGTACTGCCATATGGAAGTAATAATCATTTGGGACAGTGTTCTAAGAGTGAAGGGAGATAATGTATACAATCTTAGAATCAAGGTTTGCCTTGACTAAGTGCTTTGTAAATGCAGAGGCTCTTGTGTTTTATGCACTGCAACAGAAGTCAACAGTGAAGACACTGGTGTTTAGAGTGAGACAGGCAGTAATGCTCCTGGGATGGAGCTCAGCTGTCCAGGTCAAGGCTAAGGCAGGAGGAGTGAGATCCAAATCTGGTGAAGGGTACATCAAGGGCTGAGGTTTGTTGCACTCACTGAGCATGTAAGGCACAGTTGAGGGCAAGAATCACGTGGGAATATATCTGGGGATTTATTGGATCCACAATATCAAGACTAATCCTTTCTGCTGGTGAGTTTTCCCAAGTCTGCTGGCCGAGGGCAGATGTTTGGCAGTGACATCTCTCCTTCCTGGAAAACACTTCCCTATTCACTTGGGTGATGTTTCCTTACCCTCCCATATTGAGCCCCACTGCCACACTCCCCAGTAGGATCTTCTTGACCTGGGGTCAGACACCTGCAAGGGCTCTTCTCAGACCAGCTTCTGGTGACACCCTTGTCTCCTCTTTCTACACAGACTCTCAGCAGCTTGAATATATCTCTACCCTTTGTCTTCATAAACTTCACAAAATATACCCTTGATAATTGTTAGTGAATGCAAGAATGAACACACAGAAGTGGAAAAGAGAAATGTTGACACAGAACATTGCTTATATGAATGTTCAAGTTAAATATTGAAAGACTATAGTTCAGATGAATGAAGCATCACTCTAACTTCAGTGATCTAGATGTCAGATGCATTAGTTTGCTCAAGATTCCATAACAAAATACCCCAGAGTGCGATGCTTAAAAACGAGGACTTTATTTACCTAACTTGAAAGCCAGGATATCCTCAATATCTTCTTTTAACTTATCCATCTATTAACAAGCCAGTGTCTAAATTCATTCACATGCTGAGATGCTGGGCTTCATTGGTTGGATTGGGAGCAAGATATAATTCAGCTGATAATGTCATCATGATGACTTGTGCCTTGTGCTCCTTCTTTTTTATTAGTTATTTAGTTAAATCAACATACTGTTTCAAAGTGAATAGCCTACTTTAAATGTGTGTAAAATAGTAATACACATCTGAGGTACTAGATGTACCTAATGTGCATACAAATAAAATAGAACTATCACAAATTTTGGAAATCCATACCCATGTCTATGTACAACTATTTTTCTGCTTCTTTGGGAACCATTGATATGTTGGCTATAGTTGAGTTTTTATATGCAAATCATGGATTTAAATCCAGACTGGTTGAGTGACCTCAGACAAGCCATTCAGCTTCCCTGTGTCTTGGTCTTCTCATCTGTAAAGTGAGAATAATAGTAGTGATGTGTTTCATTTGAGGATATTGAATAATGCAAGAGTGATATCTGGTAACCTTCTGATTATTTTCCATATCTGAGGTCAAGATCTAAATACTCCCAGAAATGTGTGTTTAATGAATATCAGTGAGATAGACTTGGGATCACTAAACCTTTGTATAAAGAACCAAGTAAAGAGTGGTTGAGGGTTTATAGAAGACATAGTCTCTATTGCAAGTGTTTAATTCTGCCTTTGTGAAGTAAAGCTGCTGCTGAAAATATATACACGGGTAGGTGTGGCTAGGTGTGATGAGACTCTATTTCTAAAAACAAGGAGCAGTAGTTGTCTAATACCTGAGTCAGTCCTAAGGTGACAGCACAGTGAAGGATGATAGTGCATTGGAACCACTGATAGACTTATTGTAAGCAGAACACCTAAGTGCAGGGAGCCAAGTCCTTCACCTATTAAGATCTAAACTTGCAGGTTTAGATATAAAATGCTCCCCTGCCCAGTCTCATGTATTCAGAAGTGGAGATTTAGGAAGAAATTAGATCATGGAGGTATTGTGCTCATCATTAGATTAATCCACTGATGAATTCAGACCTATACTGTTAGGAGATGCGGCTTGACTTAAAGAAGTGGGTCACTGATAGCAAGGACCTGGAAGAGTACAGTCTTATCCCCAGCTCTACGCTTGTCTCTCTGTTTCCATGAGTGGAATAGCTTTCATCTCCCGTGTTCTTCCACCATGTCATTCCTACCTTGGAGCCAGCCAACCATGGACTGGACCCTCAGGAACTTTAAGCCAAATAAATCTTTTTTTCTTTAAGTTGTTGGTGTTAGGCATTTTGTTCCAGTTATGAGAAAATGTATCATAAGTTAATACAGAGGAATTCGGCTTTTTTCAAGATGCTACTTTTAAAATCCTCATCTTCTTTGGCTGCCTCTTTCCAGTATCCTTTTCTAGACCTTCCTCCTCTCTATCCTATTAGTATTATGCCTACTCCTGAATGATATCATTCAGTTCCATCAATCTAAACAGTTCTAGTTGGGGTGTTCATGGATCTCAATTTCTCTCCTGACACACATATCCAATTGCCTATCTGACACCTCTATTTGTACATCTTATAGATCTTCAACTTAATGTGTCCAAAGCCAATTGATCTTCCAACCCAACACACTAATCTCCACCAAAGATGACCAGATGATAGCAGCCATGCTATTCGAGCAACAAACTTTGCCATCACCCTTGGCTCCTTTCTTTATCCCTTGCACTGCATATTGGAAATTCTATTAGCTGTAAAATATATTTCCAGAACATGACTATCTCTCACTACTTCACTACCATTGTTATGAATAAAGCCTAAGTATTTTCAACACTCCCCCTTAACTCTTTCCCTGTTCCCACTCTTATCTTGCTAGTACTTTCTCAATGTAATGTTTAATCTCTTAAAGTTTGAGTTAGATCACAGCTTTCCTCTGATCAAGTCCCTCCAGTGGCCCAAGTGCTTATAAAGATCCAGAAGACTGTGTGTTTTGGTCCCACCCCAAGATATCTGACTTCACTATCCTCTCCTCTCCTTTTTCCTTTCAGTGTTCCCCCAGTCAGGATGGGGCAAGTGCTTTGGACACAGAGATGCCCCATGTAGCAGACACACTTCTGCTGAGGACCTTCGCCCCACTTATTTCCTTGGTATAGAGCTTTCCTTTCCAGATAGCTACAAGGCTGACCTTCCTTTGAGTCTTTGCTTACATCTCCTCCAGCACCTTAGAGAAATTCCAACTAGCCTATTTCCCAGACCCAATCTCCCCTTTCAGTTCTTTTTGAATCTATGGTGCTTTGCCTCTTCTGATTTGCTGTATTTAGTGCTTATCTTCCAGTTAGAATGTAAGCTCTGTGAGAATAAAAAGGTTTGCATTTTTGTCTTTTGAGTTCATTTCTATATCACAATCCCCTAGAACAGTGCATGCATTAAATGGATGAATGAATGAACAAACTAATCTAAACTCAAGAGGCCTGTGAATGTTGAGCCTTTTGTTTCAATTTAGCTGCTCTTACTGCTCCTATAACTGGACACTAGTCCACTATAAAACAGCAGCAGTGTCTGGATTCCCAGACCAACTGTTGGCTCCTGACACTGCACTGTGGCACTCTGCACAATTCAGGAGGCCCACGTGAATGTGAGCGTGAAAGACACCTTTCCTAACAGGGAGCACTGTGTCAGAGAGAGCTGGCAGTACATGCTCAGCTCCACCCCACATTCCCAGACTCCCGTCCTCCTTTCCTGGATCTTTCAAGATTTGTAGCAGCCCAGGGCCCTAAAAGACTGCCAGGGCCCTAAAGAACTGCCTGGACCTGACAGTGTGCTTAATGAGGAGCAGCAGCCCAGTGGCAAGTAGAGACAGACCAGATAAGTGACAGAGTCTGGAGGCCATGAGCAAGCTGCAGAGGGGATTGTCATTCAGTTCTTCCACCACCCTTTTCTTCCCTTCACTCTTGGCATGAAGTGCAGATCCAGAAGCTCCATGTGGGTCTCTTCCCCACCCCTGACTCCTCTTGCCCTAGTCACAGCCTCCCTCTTGCCTGAGGACCTGCTGAGAACCTTCCTGCTGCACTCTCTGCCCTCTCATTCTTCCTGGCTGTCCCCCTTTCCTGCCTATAGCTTTGGATCAAACACCATAGCATCACAGAGACCTCCACTGACCTCCTTATCCAAATCATTTCCTACCTTAGTTCTGTGGTTCTTCCTATCACAGCATTCTTCTTATTCCTCCCAGAGCCTTCTGCTTTTGTTCCTGACTCTGTGCACTATCTCAGAAGTCCCTAGGGCAGGGAGTTGGTCTGTCTCAGTCACTCCCTTGTGTCCAGCACCCACAGCAGGGACCCAACATGTTCCTGTGGAGTTGATGGGAGTGAAGGGGCTGTGGACTTCACCACTCCTGATGGCAGCAGCCCTTCTGTGAGCCCTCTACTTTTCAGCTGTGCTGGGGGCCTTCTTGCATGGAAATGGTGCTGAAGACTTAGATAAAGATGACAGGACTCTGGTTTTGCTTAAGATGCAGAGAGTTAGGATTTTCCCAGAATTCCAGAAGCTCTCCAGGACCTGAGAGTATTTCTCTTTGCCATGTAGTAGGTAGGCCAAAGAGAGCTTGGGCCACCCTTGCTTCCAAATGATCCCATCTCTGCTTGTTCCCAAGTTCATTAGGAAAAGTGCTCTCTGTTGCTTCCATCCTCCATCTGATTTCCCCCATTCACAATGGGAGAAGGAGGTTTTGACATCCAAAGAAGATATTTTGCATTGTATTTTAGTGGTTATAAAGTACATAATAAACTCATAGTTGAAGATTCCAGAGCGCCATCCCACCCCATTGCTGTTTGAAGGCTTCTTTGGTTCCAGTCTTCCTCCCTCCACATGCTGAAAGAGTCCAGCTCTAGGGCTCAGAAAGGATGGCTAGATGCAAGAAGGGAGAAACTGTATGGGTAACAGAAGGAGAGAATGGAGGAAGAGAAAGAGAGAAAGACAGAGACAGAGAGATAGTCAGACAGAAAGACAGAGATAGAACCATGTGGTGCATATGAGGCTCTGTGGCCTAGGCAAATTTCTAACCCTCTCAGCACCTATACATTCAATACTCCATGACCAGACAACCTTCTAGACATTACGGACACCATGTGGAGCAAGGTCACCAAACTCCTTGTCCTCAGATAGCTTAATTTCTGGATAGATGATGAATGAGTAAGTTGAAGTGGTAAAGAATGACTGATGTTGGATCATCGTGTATCTCAGTGATGGCAAAGTGTTCAGAGTAAAGTGACATCTGGCTGACTGAAGGATTGTCTTTGATAGAGGCTATCAGGGAAAATCTGCTAAGGAAAGAGCTTACGAGCAAAGAGCAGAGAACTGTGAAGGGGCAGAGTGTGATGGGCAAGGGAAGGATGACCCAGGCAGAGGGAGTAGCAAGTACAAATGTCTGACATGGGGACATGATGTTGGGAGGTGTAGAAGGCTTGGCACCAGGGGAGACAGCAGAGGGTGTGGGCAGCGCCGTTGGAAGGAGATGCCCACTCAGGTCACACAGGGCCTCATCTTCAGTTTATAAAATGGAGATATGGTCAGCAGGACTCAACTCTTCCATTGGCAACCAGGATTCAATGAGATACTGCACATGGAGGGTGCTTAGCTCAGTATCTGGTACCAAGGGAGCATTAGCTATTCCTCTATTTGCAAACTGAGCAATTCTGTAGCCAGAGTGTTGTTTCTACTTTGTGGTTATGTGAGCTCCTCTCTATTTCTCATTCAGCAAGCTCTGCTTTCCATGCAGTTTTTCCTGGAGCACATGAATGCCTGCTGAGAGATGCCATTGTCATTTTGTCATGATACACCTGTCTCTGCTGGTGCCACATTTTTTCCTTTCCCTTTCTTCTGCAATTCTGAGCATCACTCTGGCATGCCTGTGTGTCTGGGTGCATGCGTGCACACACCCAGACACACAGTGTCCTATGTCTGTCAGTTTCTCCTGCTTTGTGTGCATGTGTGTGGTGTATATTTATTTACTAGAACTCCAGTACCCCAAGGGGCTTTCTACACACACTGAAACCAATAATAGGAACCTACCAAGACCATAAGAGGGAAGAGGCCATGTCAGCAAGGGGATGAGGTGACAAATTGAGGCATCATGGGACCCTGCAGTGGCCTCACAGCAAGCAGCAGCTGTCCCCAGACAAGGCACATCTCTTCTCTGATAGCCCCAGAGAAAGTGCAGGTTCTCACTGCATTTCAGCCTCTCTGCCACCCTGCTCCCAGCCCTTCCCTACCTGCTAGCCTGTTTCTGCTAGCTTGGATCTGATTTCACCTGTGCCTGGGTGAAAGCTTTGTTTTGCTGACTTCTGTTCAGAGTGATCTGCTCCCGGGTACCTGAGGACACTCATGGTTTGTCTTCCCTCCTGAGCCATGAGCACAAAAGCCCTAGATATGAACTAGGAGAACACAGAGGCCTTCAGGAGCAGGCTGTGGCTTGAGGGGTCACCTGCTGAGTTACCTGGGAAAGTCGCCCAGGAAGAGATAGCTCTGTCCACTCTCTCCTCCACCATCCAGCTGTGCAGCAGCAAGGCCATCCTGTTTAGAATGCCGGACCCAAGGCTGGGTGATCCGTGCATTCTGGAACATGCACTGAGGAAGTTGTGTGCCGCACACTGGCCATGGCTTCGGGACTTCAGCAGCAAAGAAACAGATACTATCCCAGTGATTTGCAAGAGGAAGCAATCAAGAAGCAGTCAACATAATAAATAAACCATCGGGGCCGGGAATTTAGCTCAGTGGTTCCAGCGCCTGTCTTGCAAGCATAAGGGCCCATGTTCGATTCCCCGGTAACCACATACAATACTGGGTGTGGAGACTCACACCCAGCAGCAATCAGTACCACTATCACAGTGCCGGGCATGGTGGCTCACGCCTGTAATCCCAGCACTCGGGAGGCAAAGGCAGGAGGATTGCTGTGATGTGAGTTTGAGGCTGAGCTCAGGGACAGCCTGAACTACAAAGCAAGACCCTGTCTCAAAAAATAAATAAATAAATAAATCAACCAACCATCGGAGAGCTGAGCAGGCAGTAAGGGATCCAGAAGAGGAAAGCAATGAGGAAAGGACACCAGATGCACTGGTAGGGATGAAAGGGTGATGACATGAAATGGAGAAGAGGCCCCAGGGAAGCAGAGGTATCCATGAGGTGAAGGGACACCCTGTGGTCTTCTGTCCCCTTCCCTTTTCTCAGAGTGTATTTTCAAATTCTGTGCTCAGGATGTGAGACAGAGAGATGGCTGACCTGCCCTCTGGGAGGGGAGAGGTGACTGCTACTCCTGCCACACTGAATTTCTGAGGCAGGCGCAGTTCACAGCCAAGGTGGCACTGTGGTACAAGAAGGACTCGTGCCACATGGGGCTCAGGTCCCCTCCCCCATACCAAGGATGTTTCTTTTTACGAGAGGCCACCATCACATGTTTGGGGCTCAGTGCTCCCTCCTCCCCCAGCTTGCCTGCTAGGGATGTAGGAAGTGGCTTGTGTCAGTCTGAGCCTCTGGGAAGACTGCAGACTAACTGTACAGAAGGCTCTGCTGCTGAGGCAGTTTCTGCCACCAGAGGTAGAATGATCCTGCAAGAATGCTCCCACTCTGGCGTCACAGGGTCTCCGACTCCTCTCTCGTGAGGTGTGTTTGACAGTGACAGTGCTGCTGTCTCTCCACAGTCCTTTCTGTCACTGCAGGGAGCTGGGCTGTCCTTTCTGCTTTTCGTTTGGACACCTGACACTGTGACAACTCATGTGGACGTTTGCTCCTGGCACCCAGACTGGCTGTGTCTGATTGCTCCTGGGAGAGTGAACTTGAAGTGCAGGCTGAGGAGTGAGTGACAGGAAACCTTGCCACCTCAGGCATTCGCAAAAACAAAAGCTGTTGTGGTGATTCACCCAATGTCACTCCAGTGGGAGCATTCCCACTGGTCTGAGGCACATCCCGAAGGCACCGTGTGGGTTGTTCCCACTTCTCAGTCATGGCTGAACATCTCCATTTTACCATGGAGAACTGGAGGGAGCAGAAGGCGAGACACTGGGAGCCCAAGTCCTCCCGTGATCCTCAACCCCTGGAACTGGGAGGCTCCTCAGGGCTGCTCTGGGGCCGCCTCCCCTGTTGCATTTGCTCGAAGCCAGGGCTCAGGTCCCTCTGCAGGGTCTTTCCCAGCCCCTGTCTAGCAGGGAACAGGCTCTGTGAGGGCAGGAGACATCAGACACTTCCTGTCTTCTAGCAGAAAAGCTGAGCACCCCATTTTCAAATGATAAGCATACCTTAGAAGGTGAGAGGACCAGCTGGGGGTGGGATGCATTAGAATGGAGCAGTGAGTGTCCAGAGCGGACCCGCTGTCTGGTGAAGGAGGTCGCTTCGGTCAGGCTTCCCTGCTGCTAGCCTGGTGTAAGTGGACAAGATTCCCTCATAATATTTAGGGCACACAGAGCCCCAGGCAGTGCAAGCCTCACCCACAGAGTGACAAGCAGTGAATCAGCCTGTCCACTACCACCACACTCCTTTCCCCACAGATGAGCTTCTTGGGGACCACTCACATGTGCAGAAGGGTCTCTAGCCTCTGAGCACAGTGACCTCCCCTGAGGAAAAAGTGGTTTTTAGTTGGTTCCTGGAGGTGACTGGACGGTGGAAGTACATGCAGGCTGGAGACCAGGGAGTGGTCCGGAGCAGATCACGAATTTGGCTTTCCGTCCTGGCCCTTTGTGCTCCCTGAATCTGCCACCTGGAGCAACTCCCTGAAGCTGAAGCTTTGGGAATTAAAGTTACTGTGCATTAAGTGCCTAGCAGCTGGTATCTCCTCATAGGTGTGGGCATTGTCACCACCACCACCAGCATCACCATGGTTACTATTAAAAACTGGATCACTGCCTGGGGCAGGGACTACTAGACAAACCTCGACTTGGTGGCCAAAGGCTAGTTCAGTCTCAGATATCAACTACACCTAGAATTCACTGCAGCCCTCCCACACACACACTTGTTTTGAGCCTTGTGGAAATGTAAAGGTACAAACTCCCCTCTCAGTTGATGGGGAGTAACCTCCAGGGAAGCACTGCCAGGAGCCCGTCTCCCTCCCTAGCCAGAGAGCTGTCACCTTGCTGGGGCCCTATGGCTATGTCCTCATCATTCTACTTGGGGAGGAGATTTTACTATTGAAAGTATCACAGACTGAGTGCTGAAAAATATTTTAATACCTCATCTTTCAGAACATGTCGGGCAGATGGAACAAGGGCTTTCCCCGCTGCTTTTTGCCCCAGAACATGATGAAGGTAGAAGGGGGTGAAGGGGAGAGACAGATTGGGAGCAGAGACAGGGAATATGAGGACTAGCGATTAGGAAAGCTTTGGCAGCTCTCTTATCCTGAGCTCCATTAAGCATCTGTCTCCGGCAATTTCCTTGACAGTTGCTTCCACTCTTAACTTAGTGTCAGCATCCTGTTGCTTTTGGCCAAGCTAAGTGCCATTTTTAAAGGCAGTCACCTGTAATATTCCACTTAGCAGTGTGTGAGAAGACTCCTCAAGGTGGGCATGCAGGGCCGGGGCTACACACCTCCCTCTTTCAGCTCCATCTTTCTGTTGGTATTTATTAAGTGTCCACTGTATGCCCAGCACAGAGCTAGGCACTGTGCAGAAAGAAGGGCATCTCCTGGATGCTCAGTAAGGCAAGGGGGGGGGGGGCAGCCCAGCATGGAGGGCCTGAAAATAAAGGAGTCCTGTGTCCCAAACAGGGTGGTTCCCAACAGTCCTGCCAAGGGGATCTTTTGGGAAACCCAGCTTTCTTGAACATAGCATTAGAATTGAGAAGAAAAAGACAGTAGCAGAGAACATGTTCTCTTTGTGTGTTACAAGGACTCTGATATAGAAGATGGAGTTCTTGGGGGTATTTCCCAAGACTTCTGTTCATCCACAGTTCTGTGAGTGGCCTGGAAAGACAAAAGACCAGTCTTCTGGATGGAAGGGGTTAAATTCCATGAGTTGTGATTAACTGGCATTGGAGTTCTATAGAAAAGAGAAACTGGAAACATGGACACATTGAAGTAAACTGCGCACCAGTTTTGAATGTCATTGAGATACTTTCCAAAGTAAATTAGGTGTGTGTTAATTCATGCCATTGTTCATGATCACTACTTTGCATTTGCGTCATCATGTGTCTTTACCAAATACAATATTGGTATAAAAGGAGAAATTTCAAATGGCAGAACTGTATCTCACATGAGTCTTTTAAGTGCATTTCAACTGTTCCAAGAAGACAATGGAGACATGAGTTTGAAACTGACTCAGATGCAGATCTGATGGTCTAAGGAATGTGTAAGGGTGGAGGGGAGACCCCCAAGCAGGACAACAAAGGGGTGCAGCAACAAGCGCAGGTCACTTCCTCCTCCAGAAGGGTCTCAGCTGGTGCTGACAGCTAGGGTCCCATCAGTGAGGCTGGAGGCTACATCCAAGCCAGAGCCGCACATTCTGTTTCCTGGTCTTAGCTTTGCCACTTGACCCTGGGCAACTTCCATCTTTTCCACATCAAAATGAGGACAGGTCCGTGACCACTGACGGAGTAGCTACAGTAATTAAATTAGCAAATGTACATAAAATTCCTAGAGCAGTACTTGGCATACACTGAGAGTTCTATCAATCTTAGCTCTATCTCTATTATTTCAGGTGTTCTGTCAATTGTTATAAGGATGTCTGTATTTCACTGGAAAAAAATCCATCTGTAATATTTTATTTTTCCCCCAGTGGTTATGTATCAGCTTTAGTTTAGAAATGCCTCATTCCAAGTAGGAATTAAAATATTCTTTTCAAGATAATATTTTATTAGCATGTGTTAATGATGCATCATAAATATATTCATTGTGGGCAATTAGTACATACATATATCTCATCTTGATCCTTTTTACTTCTCCTTCCCTCCCACCCCACCATTTGTCCACTTTCCCAGAACCCTTTCCATTTCCATACAGTTTATCTCCTTATTTCCAATCACTTATCTTTTATTTTGTTCTTTAAATAATTTATACTTTGGATTTCTCACATAAAGGAAGCCAGATAATATTTAACCTTCTGTTACTGATGGACTTCACTTATGGTCTCAAGGTGCATCCATTTACCTACACAAGACTCAAATTTATCCTTCTTGATGGCAGAGTAGTGTTCCATTGTATATAAATACCATATTTTCTATATCCATTCATCTTAGGCCACTTCCAAGTCTCAACTGTTACACATGATGCTTCTATAAATAGGAGTGTGTGAGCATAACTGTCATATATCTTTAACTCTTTCAGGAAAGTTAGAAGAGGTATAGCTGGGTCAAATGAAAATTCTATTCTTGTTTTTTTGAGAAATCTCCATTCTTATTTCCATAATGGTTGTGCTGGTTTATAGTCTCACCAACAAGGTAGAGTGATTCATTCCAACATTCAAAAACTCACTTCTCTAGTTTCCAGGGCATACAGCTCTCTATATTTTTGGTGTAAAATGTGATGGAGAACAGACCAGGTGTCCTCTGTCAGTCACATTTCCAGTCCATTCTGAGCTCACAGCGTAAGTCACCAAGTCCTGGAGAGCCCTTTGCCATCCAGTGGATGGGCAGTGCCCAACTCGCTTCCCTCACACCCTTTCTGTGATGGCACCACTCATTCCTGAAGTTGCCTTGAGGCAAAAGCAAGGACCCTTTGAGACAAAGCTCCACTTCCCTCTCCAGAAGGCTGGGGACTAAATTCCTCTGGCATTGGGATGAAAGTGTTACAGTGGAAGGACACACACATACATGCAAAGTGTGTGGTCTCTGCAAGCTCGACCCCCAGTCCCTGGCCTCAGTACAGGTCCAAGCATACAGATTACATAAATTTTATCTCTCAGAGCTGAGGCTCTTCAAGGTATTTTTTAAAAAATTTCTTAGAGCAAATACATTTGGGGAAATCTGAGTTGAGCAGTGTCTTGACTTCGGCATTTCTTAGAATGTTTAGTATGCTAATAGGAATTACGAGTGCCCATGCTCCAGGTGGAGTGACCGATGTAGAAGACAATGACCCTCAAATGCATCTGACCTCAGCACTCCCTTTGGCATAGGACCCAGAGCCCTCGGTGCATACGGAGCACTGGCTGGGCTTCCAGTTTCCTCTCCTTTCCTGAGTGGCTTTTCCTGGCTTTAGGTTGGTCTCTGGTGACACTCATCCTTTTTGTTTAGGCACAAGTGAACATCTCAGTTTCAACTTTAGTGATTCCAGTAAAAAGGGAGATCTTTCCACAAGTTCCTCAAGATCCCCCCAAGAGGTCGAGGCAGCTGATGGCTTTGCTAATCCCTGATGTTTGGTTGGCTAACCTCACAAATATTCCCCGGACTTGATGTTTCCATGGTAGGTTCATGGAGCCATTTTCAGCCCTTAGCCTAATCCCCAGCCTTGAGCTATCAGTCACTGTCCTTCTCTGCAAGTCATACATTTCATTAAAACTATTACGACCTTCTTCTGACAGCTGTCATTCTGAGTTGTACTGTTTTTAATTGGGATCAATGGATTGCACCACTTTGCGCCTTCTCAGATGGCTCTTCACTTCTGGGCCACTGTTTATTCTAAAATACGTCTTACTATCTCTTCACAAATTAAAATTTACTGCTGATGATACAATTTCAGAGGCTTTACTTATGTATTTTACTTCAAGATACCGAAGATCAAACTCTAAAACATTTAGTTCTCTTTGTTTCCTTGACACAGTGGTATCAGAGTACATTTCAATGCTAAAAGGCACCAAGAGTAGCCTAATGACACAAGAATAAACTGTTAGAACTCCCCTTTTTAAAATGAAAATAAAGAATTTGACTGTACTGATTTAATATCCTGTCAACACTGGTTACTGTTGCCCTTTCTTGGTCTGTCCATTGATGCTTGGTCCGATAGTGATAGCTTGGTACTTTTTCATTGGTTCCAGGAGGTGTGATGAGTATCAAAAAGTGCTGAGTATGAAGTAAATTGTTTAGACAGAAACAAGTCATGAGGCAGTTGACATCAAGTTCTATCTTTCATGTCGAGTTACCGAACAAACAATAAGAACCAGAACAAAATTTTGGTACCAGGATGTGTCCAGCACTAAATTTACCAAATTTAAAACAAGCAGCTACTATGACTGTTCTGGGCCAGCCATTCATGCATCAAGAATGCATGGAGGTGCAGAGGAATGCCACATCGCAGAGGGCATGGCACTGCCAGTCTTACTGGATGATTCAGTTGAAGAATACTACAGAATCGCAATTTCTGGGTGACAGATATTATAAACGGTCTGAGCACAATCCTTCAAACAGTATTCTTTATGACACTCTGCAATTATAAGGAAGTGACCATGCAAAATTTTTTGAACAACACAGACGTTTGCTGCTTATGGAAACATAATTAAGCATTTTTCTTTTAAAAGAACCAAAATGTTCCGCATTTGTTGACCTTTTCAGTTCTGACAAGCAGCTGTCAGAGTATGCCTCTTTGCTGATAACTTTTAAAAAATAAACACTTAATCTTTCCCTTCAGTGTAAAGTTAATGCATTAGCAATGGGTAAGAGAATAAATACGTTTAACCAAAATTTGTGGCATGGAGAGACATTTGGGGGTGGGGGTATTTGAAAATATTTGTATGATATGATTTTGTTGATGAAAATGAGTAAGTATGATGCTTAAAAATTCATATCTAAATACTCTTAAAACCTAGGGGCAAAATCTTCTACTTGCTCAAAAATCTGCTAAATGAAGACTTGCAGGGAATTTTGAGCTGTTTGTTAAAATGGCAACCTACCAGCTGAATTTTAACAAGTCTTCTTCATTTAATTGGTTCGTGAGCCTGAAAAGAAAAGAGAGAAAAACTATCCTGAGTTAGTCAGCATAGGCCACAACACAGTTCTTTGCATCTCTAGATGAGGTATCCTTTTCCATTATGACAGCAATCAAAGAAACAAGTTGAAATACATGCCTTTCCAGGCCTCAGAACCCCTTATCACTAAATGTTGACCAAAGATTTTTAAAAGCAATGAATCCTATCCCAACATATCACTCTTACAATACTAATAAAATTTTTTGTGATAGTAAAAAATGTTTTGGGTTATTTACTGACAAAGGTAAAAATGAAGATACTTGTTTTACCTTTTATCTGATTACTTTATTTTCTAATTTTCTGTATGCTTGATAATCCAATGATGCCAATAAGCAGAACGTATGCATCTTGTAAGTCAGTTTGCATTGTAAGTACAAGCTCCAGTTTTTCGTTTTTGTTTTGTTTTCTGGAATACCCAAGCAAGAGCAGTTGAAGGTCTCTAACCATTAGAGTGTGTAAATATGAAGGTTTTTTAAAATATAAATTACTCTCATCTCAATTTCTAATTACTCTTTTGCTCTTACCTGCTAAAGTTGTCTCTTTTGTTCCAATAGTTTGTTATTTAAACTCAACTCAGACATTCATAGAACCTACCACACCTCAGAATGAATGGAGCAAGTATGTTCAGTTTCTTTATTCTGGACTAATCCCTCACAGGTCTTTTGAGAGCCTCCGAAGAACATAGCAATGCTTCTCTATGGAAGCAACCACAAAGAGTTGAACTGGTATGGGCAGATAAGATGTCTCTAGACAAACAGCAGCAGCATCATGGCCATGGCCTTTAACACCAGCAGAGAAGGTTTTTGTTCAAATGTGGCCATTATAACCATGGACTTCGAGGACAGTTTCAGTAGATAGGAGTGTGTCAGCACAGAGCAAACCTTTTCTCATCATGTCTTTCGTTCCATGTTCATGTGACTCCTGTTTTATCCCTTACACATGCTCTGGTCTCCCTCTTCTATTCCTGTTTATTTTTATCTTAACCCTCGTTCTCTTGTCTCATTCCTCTCCCCATTTGGTTTCTGTGTTCCCAGGCTCTGGGGAGGAGTGGGAGCTAGAATAGGGTCAGGCCCATGTTTTTCAAACTGCTGGTCATGACACATTAGTGAGTTAAGAAATCAATTTAGAGGGTCACAAAATCAATTTAAAGGGTCATGACCAGAATTTTGTTTTAAATGGAATAAAACAAAATCGAATAGAATAGTGTCCATCAAACACAGGGAGGATAAATACTATTTGTGCTACTATATATGTGCATGGAGATGGATTTCACTGTAAAACAAAACTCTTGCCATGAGACCTGCTTTGCATGGAAGCTACTGGTTCAGGGATAATATCGTACATATGCTGACAATATGTTGACTCCAGCTTTAAGCGTCCAAAACTGAGCTAATGTCATCATCTGTCTTTCTGCTAGGTTTTACTCAAGTGACTTTTCAAACCATTCGGTTCCAATAGTCTCATCATGCTCTTTATTGACAAGTTGATAGGTAGCCATGGCGTAGTCAGTACGTGGTTGGATACAAACTAAAACTAAGTTGACGCACATCCGTGTCTTATGAGGAAGTGGCTTCTAAATCTCAGTTTTCTCATTTGTGAACCAAATCAGTCCTTTCCAACCTGTTACTTCATTAAGATATAAACATATTTGGACAGCTCATTAGGGTGAGGGTGGGGGACAGGCTCTGGGGATGCTGTCTTCTCAAGGCATTTCCGAGCTCCTCATTAGCCCAGAAGACTAAGATGGCAGCACAGGCATCACAGTATGCCACCATTCACCACTTGGGAAGCACTGTCCACATGAGCACTATGTATCCTGCAGCTTTAGAAATCTTTGTCCTTTGTAATTTTATGTATAGTCCTCCACGCTGGACCTAAACATCCAAAGGTGCACGTGGCAGGAATGGTGCCCTCCAGGGGCTCACCAGTGAGTGGTTGTGGTCACCACCTGCAGTTTTCCAGAGACACTTGGTAGTGCTGGGTACAAGGCCAGCCATGGCCAACTTTACTTTGCCATGGCCTCACCTTTCCTAAAGCCCTGATAGCTGCAAGTTTCTTTTCTCTTTGCAGGAGCCAAATACAGCCCTCAAACTCCCTTGCAATCTTGTTATTTTTTAGTTGTAGACATAAACCTGAGGCAAGTCGAGATGAGAGGGACAGACTCCAATGGTTCTCCAAATGCCAAAGCCTGCTGCATTCACCATGTGCACTGAAGGGAAAGAAAAACTAATTACTACCTTTCTAAAGAGCTGAGCATGGGTGGATATGCCCTTGAAAGTGGCCAGCAGAAGTGGTTCTTACAAACAATTGTCCCCATGCAGCCACCAGAATCTTTCTCTGAGAGCCTTTGCTGCCCCAAGGACCCCTGCCTCGGGCCATTAGCGAAGAGGCTGGTCACTATTAACTAGTTGGCATTGACGGATGACACCAAAGGGGTTTTCTTGGCCATGCATGGGCTGGTGGCAGGAACTTATTTGACCCCTGGAATTTGGAGTTTATTCTGCCATGAAAACAAAGAAATAAATTAGACGAATGAACAGAAGCTCCCATGATTAGATACACTGGTTAGACACAGTGTAACAGCCTTCCCTGGCTGCCCCTCCAAGTGGCACCGATCAGAAGACTTCTGCCTCTCAGTCACTTGATTACCACCCTAGGCTTGAAATAATACGATTTCTTTTGTTTATGACTGTCTGGAGCCTGGTGCTATGGAGAAAGACAGTGTCTACATAGCATCTTGCATACTAGGGATTCTGAAAGTCATTTTCACATAAGGGACCCGTGTCTTAAAAAATGTATTTATAGAATTGATTGTATATGATATGCATGGGATCTTTCCCACATAAAAAAACAAACGTGTACTAATCAAATGTTTTTTCTTAAAAATAAATAAAAATGACTCCTGTAACATATTCTACATTTATTTATTTTGTTAGGTAACGTTTGGCATTTTTCAAAAATAGGAAACGTTCATTACTAAATAGTATTGTTATTCCATTCACTTACTAGAAAGTTTGAGAAGCTTCAGTCCAAATCTGCCCTGCTACTTGATTTTGTAAATAAATACTTTTGGTCCCTCCCACTCATTTGTGTATGGTTTATAACTATTTGTATCACAATGGCAGAACACTCTACAAGGTCCAAAATATATACTATATTACCTAGAATAGAAAAGCGTATGATTTCTCCTCACCACTGTGTTCAACCTTAAGGTCAGGGAAGAAAATAAGGGCCAGGGAGTTAGCTCAGTGGTTTCAGTGCCTGTCTTGCAAGTGCAAGGACCTGGGTTCAATCCCCAGTAACCACATACCATACTGGGCGTGGAGACGCATGCCCAGCAGCAATCAGTACCACATACCACAGTGCCGGGCATGGTGGCTCCTGCCTGTAATCCCAGCACTCAGGAGGCAGAGGCAGGAGGATTGCTGTGATGCAAGTTTGAGGCTGAGCTCAGGGCCAGCCTAAACCACAAAGTGAGACCCTGTCTCAAAAAAAAGAAAGAAAGAAAGAAAAGAAAGAAAGAAAAGGGTTGGGTACAGAAGTTTAAAGCAGAGACCTGGTCCTCAGGAGGTTACATGTTTATTGCTATTAAACTCATAAGCAAAGCTGCCAACACTTTCCCATTTTCTGGGCAGTGACATGGTCCTGGGCCCATGTTGTGTCCTGCCATCTGCTAGGAAGCCAGTGACTCATCTCCCGAGGGAAAGCCAGGCAGCTTCAGAGCCTGTGTCTTATATCTAGTCACCCTCAGATACCACCTCCGGGCTGTGTGCTTCTCTAGGGTAGAACCTGATCTTACATTGTAGGACTTGCATGGAGATTTGTACCTTATAAAACCTGAATAAGCATTTGATACATTTAGATACTTCTGCATACTGCTAGGGAAGATAGAAGGAACTTACATGAAATGACCTTCTGTTGATCAGCTTAAAAAAAGAACACAATGGATCCTTGACCAAACTCATGAGACTGAACTTCCACCTATTCTCCCATCAGGCTAAGACCTTGGCTTTGGCTTTAATCCAGAGTACCAAGGGCTCCCCAGTAATTAAACCATCTGGTAATTGTCTTCTAATCAATGCCTCAATACATTTTTGCTTTATAGAAAAAAGGGGCCAAGTGACTCCTTCCTTTCTTATATTCCCGTTAAAATTTTCTAAATCCCATCGCCACACAAAGGCAAAAATTTCTTAAAGTCAAAATGAGAACAATAATTTAATGTGACAGGAATATTGATGTGGCTGCTCTCCCCTTGATGAACCCATCCAGGGGCTCGGTGCCTCCCCCCACTGCCAATTCATAAATCAGGAAATGCTATTACCCACTGGCCATAAAAACAGAGCCCACCCCCAACACAGAAGGCTCATTTCAGAAGCAGCAGCCCCATTTTCAGGGCTGAGATGAATTCAGAAATTCCACCTGGCCATCATGAGAGAACAGAAATGTCTTTTCTATGATAAATCATCAGTCTTGCCTTCCTCTGAATCCCTATTCCCCCTAGAAATATGTAGAATTAATGGTAAGGATATAGACCATTCCAGAGAAATAATAATAACAGGGCTAACTAGATTGAGTGGGGCAAAGGGCAAGACTTGGGACAGTGAGAAGCCAGTAGATTTCCTGAGGAATGCCTCCTATTGGCTGAAGTGCAGCTTGAGAATAAACAGCTGGAAGGTCCTGTAGAGAGTGGCCTTCCTCCTGTGGCACCGAGCAGGGACGGGCAGGGAGCCACCAGAGGGCGGGAAGGGAAGGAGCCTTTGCAGAGGAGGCTGAAAGTGAGAAGGGAGGCCTTGCTGGATGTGTTAGTGATTCACCAGTGTTGCCGAAAAGACGGTTTTTAATCCCCATGGTTGTATGTCGGGCTGGGGAAGAGCCGTAAGAGAAGTGAAAGTGAGGAAAGGAGAGAATGAGAGAGAAGGCAGTAGGGCAGCTCTTCAGGGAGCTTGAGTCACCTGAGTAGTAGGCGGCATAGCGCTGGAAAGAAGACAGTGTCCACACGTACACATTGCCTACAGTCTGAAGGGGATTTGGTGCAGCCGATAAACAAGTTGGAGAATAAGTGGCAAAGAAAATTTCTTCTTTTGATGTATGCATAATGGAAATAAAATGGAGTACATGACGAGAATTGCAACTAAGCACTGAGCAGAGTGTGTGTGTGTGTGTGTGTGTGTGTGTGTGTGTGTGTGTGTGCACGCGCGCACTTGTTAAGGGGTAAACCAGCTACTTCGAGAAGTTCTTGGGGTGACCATGATCACTGGATATTTGTGAGGACATTCTAGACAAAGAAAACAGCAATTCCACAGGCCCTGAGGTCATATATACCTGTTTTGATTCAAGTCACAAAATGATAAGCATCACGGAGGGAGCAAACAGCAGAAATTGGTAGTACATTGACATGTAGGAGACAGGTTTTAGGGATCACTCCAATCGTGCTGGAGCGGCGCCAGGCTCAGGCTTGGGGCGCTTTTTGGATCAGATGCATCCAGTAGAGCACTGGCCAGGGGGCAACGTAAGGGTAAAAGGCGAGGCCCTTTTGTTCATTGCCTACGTAGCCGCTGGCTGAGTCACGGTGTGATTTTTTGCCCCAAGTGCCAGTAATTGACACGCGGCCACACTCATGCTAGGCTAGTGCTCTACACTGAGCAGCACTCGCAGCACTCCATGCTGGCCTGTTTTGAGCACCTTAGCCATTAGCACCCCGGGTACAAGGGGCAGATCCTCTGGGACAACACAGCCACAGTAATGAGACCGAAGAGTGACATTGTACTCATATTGCTTACTGTTTTGCTGGTAGAGTTTTAACTGGTTTGGGTTTTGCCTTTTTCTGGATTTATTGAAGTATATTTTACATACAGTCACCAGTTTTGAGCACATACTGACTATAGTTGTGATTATATGAACCTAGGCAGGTGATAATAGACTGGCCGTGAAGGTCTATTAAACTATGCCACCCAGCAAGCACAGGGCTCTGTGTTCCCAGCTTTATGAGAGTGGAGCAAATATTGCCAAGTATGTGGTTTAATTTGCTAAGAAAATCATTCACAACAGGTGATAAATGACCTAGAGCTACACCCACATTTTATACCAATATTGATTATTTTTATTTTAGTATTATACTTTGGCTTCTTAAGATGTAACTATTGAGATAAGTTGGGTGAAGGGTGTATAGAACTTCAGCTCTTTTTGCAACTATGATTCTGTGATTACAGATTGTGCAACACTTATCTAAAAAATGAAAAGTACCCCTAAATCTAAAACTCTTTGGCTATCAACATGAGGCCACAAGTGGAAACTTTGATTCATGCACAAAATTGTGAAAAACATTGTATAATTTCCTTCAGCTGTGTACATAAAGTATATGTGAAACATAAATCAATTTCATGTTTAGGCTTGAATTCCATCCCCCTATCTCATATAAATATTCTAAAATCCAAAAAGAAAATGTAAAACCCATGAACACTTCTAGTCCAAAGCACTATGGATAAAGGATGCTCAATCTGTTTGTCAAAGTAAACAGTTTAAAATGTTCTTAAAAATCAAAATGTAAAAATATAGGGGACAGGGACATTAAAAATCACACCACAAGTCAGCCAGTGTCTACAAAACTTAGTAAGCAACAGTTTGAAGAGAAACAGGATATTTGTTTTGATGTGTTTCCCTAGCACATTTCTCCTTTTGATTGCTGATAGTGTTTTATGATATGGATAAACCTCAGTTTACCCATTCACCAATTAAGTGACCTTTGGCTTATTTTCATTTTGTGGTAACTATCAAAATCAAGCTCATACACAGGTTGTTCTTTGAGCTTACGTCCTCATTTCTCTCAGCATGAAGATGGCTGCATTTTGCATTCCCACTAGCACTGTGTGATAATTCCACTTGTCTCCCATCCTCACCTACACTTGATATTGTCAGAATTTTTCTTAAAGTCATAAATCTACGCATATAGGGATGTGGGGATATCTCATGGTGGTTTTAATTTTACATTTTCCTAATGACAAATGATACTAAATATTATTCATATTTTTACTATCCAACCATTTGTTTAATTGGTTTCAATGTTTGTTTTAGTCTTTTGCCTTTTTAAAAATAATTATATTGTTTTGTTATTGTTGATTTTTAATGGTTAGTGAAATATATTCTGAAAAAGCACTCTTTGTAAGATGGATGATTTGCAAATATTTTTTTCTAATCTGCGGGAGGTATAGGGCTTCTGTTATGGAACAGGAAATTGAAGCACAGTAAGGCTAAGCAACCTCCCCAAGATTTCAAGGTTTTTTTGGGTGAAGGATGGATTGAGGCCCAACAGTCTGTGTTCTCAGCTACCATCGTATGTGCCCAAGTACACAGAAATGGGATGTGGGCCTGACCAGCTCTCAACTGTGCTGCTCCTCCTAGCTGACCCCTGGGGAATTCCCCAGGTGAACCCGGACTAGCCCCTGGGGTACATCAATGTGATCGCTTGGATCCCTGATGTCCTCACACACTGAACTCTACCTCAAAGCTTTTATTTGAAAGTATTGGACATGCCTCAATAATCTTTTAGACTCCATAAGAATGATTGCTTATTAATTAAATAGTTTACCCACATATGAAAATCACTTCTGAAAATAAAAGGGAAACTCTTTTTTGCTAATAGTAGCCTGGGTTTATTTTAGCCTCCTTGGCTTAATTATTATGGTACTTTATTTGGAACTCTGATTAAATATTTTTCAAGTATTTAGCAAGTCAGTTTGTTACATATTTCTGTGGGGACTGAGAAGATGAAGGGCTCTTGTGCCACTTGAGATGCCACAGGTAGGACTGGAAGACACTAGTTGCTGCTTAGAGGCCCTTTGGGCCTTGAAGATCTGGAGCCTGGTTCTTCTCACTCGGGATCTTTTGAGAACCAGAGTCACAAAATTCTCCCATTTTGTAGACAGGAAAGAGCAACCCACAGTCTCATCACAAGTTGTGGCTGTGGAGAGAAACACAACCACAACTAAGAACCTGTGACTCTTGGTCAGGATCGTGGCCATCTGCTATCCCCATCATACCTTCTCTCTTCTCCTGGCCTCCAAGCCAGAGTTATCACATAACATGATGATACACCTGCAGATAACTAAGGGAAGAGTCTGTTCCTCACCAATGAAGCTGTCTGTATATCCTAAAACCAAAGCAAGAGGAACAATTGAAAAGTACATAATTGAGGTTGGTGCAATTCTCAAGGATGACATAGTTTATTAAGTTATAATTCTGTAAACAGTGACAGGAGGGGTATATGCATATGTGTGTCTTCAAAACCAAGAAAACATAAAATGGACAGTTTTATGTTTTAACATGGTCTATTGTTTCTTTCTCTAATTTTATGTGCCAGTTCTTCCCCTTTGAACAGCTCTGGAAATAGACAATCACTTAGAACAGATGAGATCTTTTCCATAAAGGCAAAGAAATACGTAGGACTGGGTCCCCCCCCCAATATCCTTAAAATTGCTCGATTAATTTATAATTCTGCCATGCTGACAAGGCATTCATTTCATCATTCATTCACCAAATGTTTGCTGAGTGCCTATCAAGTATGAGATCCTGGTTTTGCAAGGGAGTTACATACTTAAATAAAACACAGCCAGCTTCATGATGCTTGAAATTCAGCATATAAGCACACAAGTGACAATGTAATGAGTTAAGTATGACAAGAGAAGAAAATATATTTTGAGGTGAAGTGTGGAGAAAGGAGGGATAAATGTCTTATATTACATGTGTTTCAAGAATGATTAGGAGTTTGCTTTGTTTGCTTCTAGACAGAAAGAGCACCATTGCAAAGTCAAGGAAGACTGAAATACAGGGCCATTAGAGAAGCTACGAGGAGTTTGTTGCTAGAACATCAGTTGAAAAGGAAGTTTGGTGAAGGATGAAGAGTTGGGGAAGAATTTTACTGGATCCGATGAGAAAGCTAAAACAATTCCTTGGACTTCACTCCATGAACAACAGAGATTTGTTGACTTGATTTAAGTGAGAATAAGAAGGTGCAGGATCGAAAAATCATTCTGGTAATAATACAGTGATCAAGGTATCACTTGGGAAATTCAGAGCTAAGGAAAATAAGTAAGAAATTTTTGGAATCATTGTTCCAGGCACTTATATAATTCAATTTTCACATTAGTGCTGAAACACCAGTTAGTTTTAGTTCCATTTTGCAGATAATAAACTGAGAAGTTTGTAATTTACTTGAAATCACCCAACTGGTATGGAATAAAGCTGAAATTATGATAATTCCAGGATAATCGAGGGCTTAATGTAGGCTGTAGGAATGGAGACAAAGGTATAGGTTAAAGGAATACTTGGGAGACTGAAAACCTTTGATAACAACAAAAAACAAGGAAAGCCTAAAGGTAATAAATCAATTCAGAGGGACATCTGGGATCATCAGAAATTAGCTGTAAGATAATGCATGCATTTAAGAAACATCCTTTTAACCACTCTTTCCAAACTTTATGTATTCCCCATGTTGTAAAGAGTATCTTCTGCCCATGCTCTGAGTTCTAGCCCCTTCAAATATACAAGTGATTTTTCACATATATTTTAAAATATTCTATTTATTCCTGTCATCTATTGGTTCACTTTCACCCTAAATCGTGCTCAAAATCTATTTCTATGTTTTTAATTCCAACATTCTTCCTTTCCTTGTGATTTAGACTTAATATTTTCATTTGTTCATCTTTATTTCCTGAACCGTCTGCAATCTGGATTCTGCAGTGCAACTATTCTCTTAAAAAGGTAACCTATGACTCATCTTGACCAAGTCGCCTGGTTTGTTTTCAGTTCTCATCTTCTTTGACTTCTATGTGATGGTTACATCCATCATTTTATGGCTGTGAGATTGACCTTAACTTGGCATCTCCATACAGGTTAGAACTCTAATCATCAGAAACCCAGTGTGGATTCTTTTAATTCTTTGACTGTCGTGAAGGAAGTGCAGTGCAGAAATGAACTTTTATGCCAAATAAACACTTTAGCCTTTGGATACACTTTGTTCCTAGCTTTTCTAAACAAACCAATGTATGTGTCATTACCTAGGGGGATTATGGGATATATTTCTTCTTTTTCTCAGATGACTATATTTTATTTATCCTATCTCTCTCTCTCTCTCTCTCTCTCTCTCTCTATCTATCTATCTATCCATATTTAACATATTTTTGGTAGTATTTGGCTGTGATGACTGTTTTTGGTTACTAAATGAGTGATCTAGTGCCTCAGTTAAGATGGGGTAGGGTGGAATAGGACAGGCTTCAAACTTTCAGAGACTTTCAATATGCAACTATTTTTTTTTCACTCATTCAAATATTACTACAGTTCCAGAAACACTCTGGGGATGACCCTTCCCAAATGGAAACTTGATGATCCAGGCTTATTTGCTCTTGTGTCTCTGTGCTCCCAAATATGGTTTCTATTATTATTTATTATTGCTGTGGGAGAAAGGGAGTACTAGATGCCCATACAACAAAGTCCCTTCTTTTTGGTACAGGGAACTGAACCCAGGGCCTTTTCTCTGTGCTACATCCCCAACCCTTTATTTGTTTTTTCAACTTGAGACAGTGTCTCACTACATCACTTAGGCTGGGTTCAGACTTTCAATTATCCTTCCTTAGCCTCCCAGAATACTAGGATGACAGGCCTGCACTACCACATCAGGCTCACACTGACTCTTAAATATGATGCCATGGCAGTCTACAAATAGCTTCCCCTCACTGCATCGACCAGAATTAACCACGTGACCTAAATGCAAGAAAGTGGAGGAAAGTCTGTTTCTGTGTACCTAGAGAGGAAAAAAACTAGATATAAAGTTCTAAGAATTTTTGTTCTTCATTCTCTAGTAGCCAGACAAGTACTCATTTAGCTTTATGTTTGTCAGGGATGATTGAGCAGCAACTTTACTTGGAGCCAGGAGAAAACATTAGTGCATAATGTGGTGGTGCTTCAAACTTTACAACTCAGTGATTCTCTATTTCAGCACCAGAAGGTGAAGGGACAGCTGCCTACTCTATAAATGATGCTGCCTGGCGAGCAAATTTCTTAGAAGTACTGGTTTCTAAAATTTTCATACAGGTATAGAAATACACAGTGTCAAATACTGCAATTAAGCCCCATATTGTATCTGTTCCTCTCACAAATTCAAGCAATTTCTTTGATGAGCAGAAACAGACCATTAAATGTCATCTTCTCTCAGTGGTTAGTTTACAGGTTTGTTTAAAATTTAAGCAACAATCTCTACCCTATGTTCGTGAGTCTGCGTGGCCTCTCTCACCCTAATGAAACACCAAGTAATTTTGGAATCACAGGGGGAAAGTCTGGCTCCAGCCACCCAGGGGATATATTGAATAACTTGTTTCTTGCTGACCTCAATCAGTCTATAATTTCTCGATGTTTTCAGTTATCATCTGCGAATCTGTCCCTCTCTCCAGGTTCTTATTTGGAAACCATCTCCATGGTACATATAACTTAAGAACTCACAGGCACAGCAATTACTCATGAAAGAAATTCACATGTGTCAGCTCCCTCTGTATGTGGTATAAAAATTAATAAGCATTTATTTTATGGCAAGGTAAAAATATAATTCTAGGTAAGGTGAGTTCCTTGATGCTCTATATATGTATCTCTTTACACATAGTGTTTTCTCTCCAAATAAGTATTTCAGAAGATAAGTTGAGCTCTTTGGAACCTGGGAGCAAACAGAATAGATTCTGAACATGCTGGTGTTCTCGATTATTGCTGTCAACCCCTCAAGCACGTTTCTTTGTGATTTCCCATTAAGAGTGGGGGCCTCAGCACTGACTTGCCATAATGTGCCAGGAGCAGCACCAGCTACCCTCTGCAGGCCTCCCTATTTGCCTCATTCCTTTTTACTCTGTCTAGCAATAGAAATATCAAGCATCCCAGCAGTATGTGCCTATTTGTCCAAACCTAGCATCCTCTTGGGAGAAAAGGACAACAAAATGTGGCCTCTCTCTCAGAAAAATACACATAAAATAAAACCACAAAGAGACATGTTTTGGGAAGGGCAATAGTTGGCAAGAAAAAAGTCCTTTTTCTTGATAAAATATAAAATAAATGTATCAGAGTTTCATTGCTGAGCCAGCTTTATGTTATTTCTGTACCAGGACTGCTTCTGCACTTGTAGATCCTGCTGGCCTTCCCAGACTCACCTAACCCATCCTGGCAACATTATCCAGGGCTCATGCAAAGCAGAGCGATTGGAATGAGCCATTCTTCTGTAGGGGTCAAGGGTGGAATCTTTACTTACAGAACTATAACTTTCTTAGCAGTCAGAACATCTGAATACATTCCAGAACTAAGAACATAATAGAATAATAACAATACCTCAAATTTATATAACACCTGCTTTAGAAGTACTCCCCATGCCTTAAAACTCTAACCCACAGGGTCAAAAAATAGTCTCTCCCCTTTGCTATAGGTAAGGACAACTGAGACATCAGTAAAGAAGACTCAGGACTGACATGACACTCGCCCAACACACACACTCACCAGGCAGACCAGCATACAACATGCCAAAATGTGCCCCAGTTGAAGGAGGATGTGTCAAATGACAGTGAAAGGAAGAAGTCTGGGACTCCGTCCCATGGATCCTGGTAGCCTACTCCTCCCGCAGGAGCCAGGTGTGTGAGGTACTGCGTGTAAGGGGCTGACCCCACAGACACCTGCATTGGGTTCAGGAGAAATTTAGTTAATTCTCTTCATAGTCTATGTGGGTGAGCCCTTGAGCTCTCACAAAGGGGTGTTCTGGAGTCTCCTACTGCCTCTGTGACTTGTTTCAAATAAGTTTTCCTAAGTGTGTCATGATCAGATCAGTGATGCAAACATAGTTTCAGGCTCATGATGAAGTTGGAAGAGGAGAAAACAGGATTATAGAGTATAGTCTGGAAGCATTGCTATAGTGCAGATTGAGAAAAGCATAGTCTGGAAGCCATTGCTATAGTGCAGATTGAGAAAAGTAAGGCCGAAAGGGAATCTGTCATGGTGGCTCCTGGTGTTATGCATTTCCCCCTCTGATACTTTACATAGGAGGTAGAGCAAACACAAAGTAACTTCACCTGCAAAAACCTTCTAACTACTGTATTTCTCCGTGTAATAAATCCCTTTCCCAATGGGGCAGGGCAGTCATGACAGGTTAGGGAGTTCCATGCCAGCCATGTCGTAGCTCAAAGCGCCACAAACTGTGGAGTGGCACTAGAGACTGGCAAGTTCATAAATTATCCTCCTTGCCGATTGCATTTTTAATCAGGGCGTGCACTGTGATCACTAATGGCACTTGCTTACAGGACAAAGCCCTAGTATTTATCTTGTTTTAATTATATTAGAAGGCAGTGATATTCAATTAACCAACTAATCAAGCAAACCAATCAATACTGATCCTGGCAGGACTCTCCAGTGCCTGTCTTCTTATTCTGGGTGGTAGTCCTTACATTAGAGTCAGACAGAATTAACTCTTGAAGGCCTGAGTCTTGCTGCTGCTGAGTATACAGGGAAAGGGAAGCTAAATTTAGGTTTCAAAGATGGGAAGAAACCATTGATGTCTCTCCTTTATCTAATATGGTAAGGATCTGCAAGTGTGTTTTGAAGTTTAAGTGTTATTTGTTCTACAACATATATATTTGTTTTCCATGTACAATGGTCCCTACAGAATTGGTTCCCAGATCCCCTGACAATACCAAGCCCTAAAAATGCTCAAGTTCTTTATATAATTGTGTGATACCTGCATGTAGCCAACACACATCATTCTGAATATATTAAATCATCTCTAGATTAGATAAAACACATAAAGCAATGTGAATGTTATGTAAATATTTGTGAGAATGTTATATAAATATTTGTATTATTTAGGAAATAATGACAAGGTAGAAAATTATACTTGTCCTGTACAGATGCAAATTTTTTAAAATATTCTTGATCCAAGGTTGGTGGAACCACAGATCTGAATACATACAGAGAATGGACTTTACGTAAAATCAGCCATTTTCCCCAGCCTGAAGATTTGGAGATCTGAGACCCCCCCCCCCACCATATCATACAGCAAGCCAATAAAAAGGTCTAAATATTGAGCAGGCCTGGGCAAGAGAAGGTGGCAGCATGTTGTTCCCCAGCACAGTCAGATTTATCCTGTTCACCACTGTATTCTCAACTAGATTGGCTTGAGAGCCACCCAGAGGTAAAGAAGACTGGTAAAGCACACTTCTGGATGTGCTTGGGTAGGTTATGTAGGCATGACCTTGCATACTATCTTCAATTCCTGGCTCCTCCCTCTTTGCTGTTATTCCTCTCCCCAGCTTCCTGCTCACCATGAACTAAGCAACTTTGTCCCCCACCATGTTTCTCCCTGCTGATGTTCCTGCCTTGGAGCCAGCTTATTATGGACTGAATTTTCTGAAACCACAAGGCAAATAAACCTAGTCTCCTTTACATTGTGGTATTTTGTCCCAGAAACAGGAGAGCTATCCAGTGCAACCATATTGCCTTGCAGCAGAGGAACCACCCTAGAAAGCCGCCACTTGAGGGGGAGTGGCTGGGATATGCAGTAAGTCAGGCCAGAGTTACTCTACGATGCAGGCTTTATAAGCCTGGTGAATATTCTCACCCCACCCCTTGGTGGACAGAAGCACCTGACTTTGAGACTGTTTGTTTGTTGTCCACACTAGGGAAGGGCTGGCAGCCAGAAGGAAGTGTTGCCTCTGAGCTTCACCTCTGTAATCCCTCACGTTGCCAAGTCACTGCCCAAGGTGACTTGATGACAGGAACTGCTCATAGTCTCCAATCCACATGATTATTTGTCCTGGCTTTGGGTAAAAATTCATTGTGGTATTTGCTTCTGTATACTTCCAACTTGGGTGGTTAGATAATTCACTATACCTCCCAACCCCTGCAATAATTTCAGAAACTTTCACCCTTCACACACCTAAAGATCTTAACTGGAACCTCAGTAGACAGTGTTCTTCTAGATGAGAGTGGCATTGGAAAAGCAAGATGTATCCAGAGAAGACAGGATTGTGGGATGTTCACTCCATATGCTCACAGCTGCTTAGCTGACTTATTCTCAACTTTCATCCCTACACAGCCTCTTGGGTTGTTGCAAAAGAAAAACGTCTGCTAGATGACCACAGACTGCACCATTATAGTACCATTTCAAATGTACCAAGTTTCCTAAAGTATTCTTGGAAGCAAAGTAGAAACCACTGCAGCCAGAAGGTTCAGACTTGTGCAGAAAAAGTGTGATGTTAGTCAAAGGAGCCACCCAAGACTGCAATTACTTCTGCTCCTTCGGAGAGAGACTTCCTACTGCTTTAGGCAGTTGAGAACCAGAAATTTGTTCCAAAGTTTTGGTCATCTGAACTCAAATGATTAATTATATGGGAAACTGAGATGTTTCACATGGAGAGCTATTAAAAGGAAAAGAATGTTAAGACCACTATGGTTTCTAAACATTTGGTGGGTTTTAGTTCATTAAGAGTTCTGGGGCTGGAGATTTAGATCAGTGGTTCCAGTGCCTTCCTCGCAAGTGCAAGGGCCTGGGTTCAATCCCTGGTAACCACATATAGCAATGTCAGGTGTGGAGATTCACACCCACAGCAGTCATTACAACATACCACAGTGCCAGGCATGGTGGCTCATGTTTTTAATCCCAGCACTTAGAGGACTGAGGCAGAAGGATTGCTGTGAGTTCAAGGCTGAGCTCAGGGCCAGCCTGAACTACAAAATTGAGACCGTCTCAAAAAAAAAAAAAAAAAAAAAGAGTTCTATAGGCTTGTTAACTCAGTAAGAGCAAATGAGGCTTCAATGTTAGGCAACAATCAGTAATTTGAAGGGGGTGAAAAAAGAATAAAAAGAAAAATAGTTTTTACATAGCACAGTTTTTTTTAATTCAAATCTTTATTGTTGCATTATGAATACATATCATCATTGCTTTCAACATTGAGAATTTGTTCCAGAATATGACATGACATGATTCTCATTATTTCTCCTTACCCCCACCCTGTAACCCTCATCCCCTACATGCATAAGTTTTGTTTCCTTTTTTCTGTATTACTCGCACATTCTTTTTCCCCCCTCATTATTTACCCCTATACCTCTTTCCTTTTAGATATTTTCTATTTCACAATATCAGCTATACATACTACAACTCATTTAAAACTTCATTTTCTCATACCAGAGAAAGGATATGATATTTACACACCTGTGACTTATTTATTTCACTTATGAGGATGTCCTCAAGGCATTTGAGTATGAATGACTCAATCTTACCATTTTTAATGGCAGAATAATAGTCCATTATATTAAAGAACCACATTTTCTCTATCCAGTCTCCAGTTGATGGACATTTTGGTTGTTTCCAAGATTTAGCTATCACAAACTCAGGTGCTATAAAAATGGGTGCACATATGTCACTGAGATATGAATCTCTTAATTCCTTTGTGTATATACCTAGCAGAGCAATGGCCAGATCAAATGGGACCTCCAATCCAAGCTGTTTGAAGAATCTCCACACTGATTTCCACAGAGGTTGTGCGAGTCTACATAGCACAATATTGAATCAAAAGAATGAGGAATTTTCCACTTCACAGAAATCTTTTCAAGAGTGGAGATGTGAGATATACACAGTACTTGACATTGGCTAGGAAGGTGGAAAAATGGACATAGTTGTGATCTTTGGTTGTGATGGATTTTTAAATTTCAAATTTCCTCATACAAATACATATTTGCTACAAACTTTCTTGCTGTCCCTGGTGCAGAACTTAGCTAAGGGAGCAAAAGGGAGGTGAGTCTGCCACAGAATTTGAGGTCTACTAAATCCCACTTGATAGAAATTTTCTTACCTCTAAATTATTAAAAACATTCCTTTCTCTAGAGATTTTTCCTTACCCTGGCCTCATCCTTTTCTATGCTGAAATGAGGACCTCTGTGTGCCCCATTGATGCTGGTCTTCACCATGAAAGTGTGGTCATGAGCTTTGTGCATTTCTCATACCTTTGTGGTTTTTTTGTTTTTGTTTTTTTTTGAGACAGGGTCTCACTTTGTAGTTCAGGCTGTTCCTCAGTTCACTATGTAGCCTAGACAAACCTCAGACTCACAGTAATTCTCTTGCCTCTACCTCCCAAATGCTGGGATTACAGGCATGAGCCACCACACCCAGCTTTGTTGTATGTGCTTACCGGAGATCGAACTCAGGACCTTGTGCTTGCAAGGCAGACCCTGGAACCACTGAGCTAAATCCTCAGCCCTTCCTCATACCCTTAGGATCCACTGTCCTATTCTGACTGCTGGCCTCTGGATTATTTCCCAGAAGGAAAGTGCCTGTTGGTCAGTAAGCACTTGCAGCTCTACCATCCACTCTCCTGTGTTGACAGCCAGGCCTCTCTACACTTGGCCTCCACTGTAGGCCATGCAGCCTGGAAGTCCAGACCTGTAACAACCCAGGGAGAACCTTGCTGGTCCCATCTACCCTATTCCTTCCTCAATATTTTCCCCAGGACTGAAATGCTTTTTCATGCCACCTGATTCGTCCTATAAAACATATTGTGACCCCATTCTTAATCATTTGATTCATAGTGCCTACTGATCATTCAAGAATGAAAAATGTTTCCAGAAGCTTCTTGGTCTCTTTGACCTTGAAGATGCTCTGTGGTCTGACCTGACTAAGATAACAGAGTATACCAACAACATCTTGAAAAAGAAGAAACTAAATATTCTTTATAAAAAAACATATAGGGCTCAGAATGTGGCTCTATGATACTGTGCCTGCTTTGCATGTGCAAAGTCCTGAGTTTAGTTATCACTTCCAGAAAATAAATAAATAAATCCATAAGTACATAAAACACAGCCAACTTGTCTGACCATACTGATCCAGATGCTTTGAAATCGTTCTGAACTCTCAGTAATCAGGTCAGGAAGAGTCATGTAGTACCTCACCGACTCCAAAGCACAGTTCAGAATCCATATCCAGAGCTTCCCAAAATACAGTACAGCTTAGTAACTAGTGCAATTAGGGTTCAAACCCAAGTCTCCACAGGGCTCTTTTCACTGCACCAGACTGTCTCCTCCTGCTTCCCATGGCATACTTACTGCCTTTATTGTTTAGGTAGAAAACAATATTAATTGTTATTAATTCATTGAGATTTAGATATTCTGTTAGCATCCAAAAAGGAACAACTAGGTATTTTATATAGTTAAATGGAACCCACAGAAGAGAGATGGTGGGGAGTCAGGGGCATGCAGGACCCAGGGGGAGAGTAATTTAGGTGGCCTGAGAGACATAGCTCCCTCCTGTATCACGGTAGTAGTGGAGGACCTGCAGAAGTAAGCACCATCTGATTTAAATGTATTAGTAACTAATGGCAACTCGGGGCATGTATCACTCTTTTGCAGATGGAATAAATAAGGAAAATTCAAAGGCGAAGCCAGTTTTGGCTTGAACTGTTTGTTGCTGCCTCCACAATCCTATACTGGACAGTCAACTCAATATAATTGCTGGTCTCCACAGTCTGAATGTCCCTAAAGATAGAAACCATTTTAATAGCTGCTGCTGAGGCCATAGAAACATCCAACTCCAGGAGAGAAGACTCTGGGGGGACATGGATTTCTCAGTAACAATTACCACAAGCACCAGAACCTTTAGTTTAATTACACCAATTCTTTAACTTTAGAATCTATCTCTAGGTCCAGCTGCTTTTTTTTCCCTTTCTTTCTATGCTTTCTTTTCTATAATGTTCTTCAGTTTTATATCTCACTTGCTATAGCAGGATATCAGAAATGATTAAGTGTGGATGAAAAAAAATAGTTTCTCTTCTAGTGCCTCAATGTAAGTTAGTGAAAGAAGTGAGTTGGGAAGTGAATAATGACTCAAACTCTTTTTAAAGGGTTTGAAGCTGGACAACTCTGAATTGTCTTTGCTCATAGAAAAGGGGCAGCAAAGGAAATGATAGCACGTATCTACTTCAGACTTGCTCTGTCCTGAGAGCACTTTTGCACACAGTGTCTCACTGAACCCCCCAGAACTTTATTGCAATTGGCACCATGACCTTGCAAAACAGATGAGAGAGGTTGAAAGGCTTTTCAGACCTCACACTGGTGTACACAGCCAGCAGATCTCCAGTGCAGATCTCTTGATTTTGATCCATTGCCTCCGCAGTGGTTCCATGAGCCATCTCAAGTCTCATTTGGAGTATTATGATCATTTGTTCCTCTTATAAAAATCAATATAAAGTGTGTTCTGACCTTTGAATCTCCTAGAAAAGATGCTAATGAGGAACAAGCTGGAGTTTTTTGGGATATTCTCATAACATCCACAGCAAGGATCATTACCCCATTTGACAGTGAAGAAACTGAGGTTCAGCATGCTGAGGAATTCACCTACAGGCAAATGTCTGCTAAACAGTGGGCAGCATTTTGCTCTATATTCTTCATTGCTGTGGGTACTGCACTCCAGATGAAAATGCTATAGAAGCCCAAATCCTAGTAAACCTGAGCCAGAATATCAGTGAATATGGATAACCTTAACACTTTTGGCATGGACAACTTGTAGTGCCCTTACAAAAGTCACATATGGTCCTTGCCCCACCATGATAGATCAGCCACATCAACTTCCCTTCCATGCAAGCCTGCCTGCTGGACATCTCTGCCAGCTATGTTTACAGAGGGGAAGAAGAAAGCTCAGCTTCCCTGTTCCATCTTGACATGATGTTTCCATCCTTGGTCCTGGGTAGGGTACATAACTGTTTGTAGCCTCAAGAGGCCAGGCTTGTCCTAAAGTCCCAGAGGTAGCAGAGGCCCAGAGATTGTGACCTCTGCACAGCGGGAGGCTTAGAGTTCTCACGGGGCCATTGTGTAAAGAGAAGGCCCAACAAGTGCTTTTCAGTTTGTAGCACAGTGAATAGGGCAGGCAGTTCAGCTGTGACATTCACAGAGGCCTGGCAATCCCACCCCAACCTTTGCACAACAGTTGGCCCAGCAATTCACACAGGGAGGAGGCCTACCAACTCTGCCTTGGTCCATAGTGGGACACTCTGGCCACTCAGGGATCTAGATCTGAGTAACACAGCCCCTTTGAGCTATTAAAGCTGAGCTCCTGAAAATAGAGCAACCATGAACAGTAAAGAGAGGACCTCATCAAGGATTCTTCATGAAAACTGAAGCCACTGGAAGAATAAAGAAAGTCTCTGCATTAACGACCCACCAGACTACAGTGGCTGGTGATATGATATTTCTGTTCAAGCATCTTTCCTGGTGTTCCAAAGCTGAGACTGGGTAAAGAGCCATTCCCGACTTGAGGCCGAAGAGCCAACTATACAAGGAGGATGACACAGAAAGTACCCATTCCTTCAGGGTTCTAAATATTAGCAAAAAAGATACAAGAAGCATTTTATAGGTAGCAACCCAGGAATTAAACCAAAAATATCAACAACAAAATAAATAGAAATAAGAAAACACCTAAATAAGACCCAAATCCAGGATTGCACATCACCAAAGGTAAACTTAGGGAGTGATGAGATGGACCAACCTGAAACTGAGCCACCTAGACTCTCTGAACTGACAATAAAAGATCTAGAAAAAGTGAAATCAGAAGTAATATCTCACACAACAACAGAGATAACCATAGTGAGTGACACAGATACAAAAAAACAAAGGAGCTGAGTAATATGATGGAATCCCAGCATAGAAAGCAAATAGAATTTAATAAAGAGATTCAAATAGAAATCCAAGAGGTTTAAAAACTCCATTGAAAGTTTATGCTATAGAACTAGTGAATATGAATGCCGAATCTCAGACTTAGAAGATGGGATTGCAGTTAGTGACCAGAAAAGGAAAGATTTCTTAAAACTAGCAAGGGACCATAAGAAATCAATCCAGTGGCTGCTAGATGGTGTAAAAAACAACATAAAACTGATTGGAGTCAATGAAGAAACAGGACATAGTGCAAATGACATTAAAAACCTGTTCATAGATGTAATGGCAGAAAATTTTCTAAGCAGGAGAAATAATTTTGCATACAGATAAATGAGACATACAGGATTCCAACTAGGTGTAATAATAAAAAAAAAAATCCACACCAAGGAAAATAATAGTCAAGATTCCAGAAACCCAACAGGAGAACAAAATACTGAAAGCTGTTAGAGAAAAGAAACAAATCACCTACAAAGGAAAACCCATCAGAATCACAGCAAACTTTTCAACACAAACCCTCAAATCAAGAAGAGCCTAGAGTGAAGTATTTCAAGCCCTAAAAGAAAACAACCACCAACCTAGATTGATGTAACCTACAAAATTATCTTTAAAAATTAATGGAAAAATAAGATATTTCCACAACAAAGAACACCTGAGAAACTTCATGAATATCAAACCAACACTCAAAAAAATTCTAAACAATTAACTAGAAAATGGAAATGATAGTCACAACTCCATAGGACCCAACACAGTGGAGCCAGGAAGCAAGGCAATAAATAAATTAAATTTAAAGGGGGAATTTAAATAATAATAATAAAAGCATCAACAGGAAAATATCTTGACCAGGATAAGTCAATACATACTAGTTATAGCCATTGATGTTAATGACTCAATTCACCAATTAAAAGAAATATATTGGAAGAATGAATTAAGAAGCAAGATCCAACAACATGCTATATTTAAGAAACACAATTTGAAAATAAATCCATAGACTGAAAGAATGAAAAACAATTCTCCATGTGACAGAAAACTGCACAAAAACAGGAGTAGCTATCTTATTTATAAACAAAGTAGATTTCAAATTAAAACTAATTATGAGAGACAAAGAAGGTCACTGCATACTTATATAAGGAACAATTGAGGAGAAAGAGATGACATACATAAATATATATGTCCCAAATGTTAGTGCACCCACTATATAAAACAAATATTAATGAACGTGAAAATCCAATACAATAGTAGTGGGGGAACTCAAGAATCCACTGTCACAAATAGATCAACTGGACAAAAATTAACAATGAAACACTAAAACTGAACCAAACTTTTGAACAAATTTCTACAGAGTATTCTACCTCATGGAATCAGAATACACATTCTTCTCAGCTACACACATCTCATTCTCCAAAACAGACCAAGTACTAGTTCACAGAACATGTTTAAGTAAATGCAAGGGAACAGAAGATATCCCCTGTGTACTGTCAGACGATAGTGCCTTGGTATTGCAGCTCATTAGCCAAAGAAATTCCAAGAATTTCAAAAACATGTTGGAACTGAATAACACTCTCCAGAAAAACCAGTGGGTCACAGAAAAAATTAGACATTTTCTACAATTAAATGATTATGCCAGTACAACATACAAGAATCTATGGGACACAATGAAAGCAATTCTGTGATGGGAATTCATAGCATTTAATGTTCATACTAGGAAAATATAGCAAGTTAAAATAAACAATGTTATATTGAATCTCAAGCACCTAGAAAAAGGAGAGCAAGACAAACCCAAAGCTCATAAAAGGAAGAAATTATTAGGATCAAAGCAGAAATTAATGCAATGGAGACTAAGAGAACAATACAAAAAAAATCAATGAATCAAAGAGTCGGTTCTTTGAAAAGATAAAGAAAACCAATAAATCTGTAGCCAATCTTATATTTAAAAAAAAAGAAAAGAAAAAGCTCAAATCTATGCAGTTAGGAATGCAGTGGGTGAAACCACAACAGATCCAGCAGAAATCCAGAGAAAGTCAATACCTACTCTGGGAACATGTTCTGTATTATGATAGAAAACACAAAAAATGGACAGATTCCTAGACATATATGAACTTCCAAAGTTGAACAAAGAAGATTTAAAAATTCTAAACACCTCAATATCAATCAGTGAAATTGAAAAGGTAATTTAAAACCTACACCAAAGAAAAGTCCTGACCCTGATGGCTTTACTGCTGAATTCTACAAGAAATTTAGAGAAGAGCTAATGTCAATACTTATTAAACTCTTTAATGAAATTGAAAGGGATGCAATGCTCCCAAATTCATTCCTTGGAGCCACTACTTTGATTTCAAAATCAGAGAAAGACCCAACCAAGAAAGAGAACTGTAATCTCTCTAATGAATACAGATGCCAAAATCCTCAGTAACATACTGACAAACAGAATAGAGAAGATCATCAAGAAATTCATACATCCTGACAAGTTGGATTCATCCCAAAGGTGCATGGATGGTTCAACAAATGTAAATCAATAAATGTAATACACTATATTAACAGACTCAAAGACAAAGAACATATGATCATCTAAATAGATTCAGAAAAATCATTCAACAAAATTCAACACCCATTCATGTTTAAAACCCTGCAGATAATTAAAATGAAAGGTCCTAATCTCAACCTGATAAAACTATTTATGAAAAACCAACAGCTAGCATCATACTGAACGGTCAAAAACTGAAACCTTTCATGCTAAAATTAGGAACGAGACAAGGATTCCACTCTCACCATATCTGTTCAATGCAGTTTTGGAAACATGAGCCACAACACTTAGAAAAGAGAAATAAATAAAATGCATAAAGATAGGAAAGTTAAGCTGTCACTATTTACTGATGACATGATATTCTATATAGAACATCCCAAAAACTTAGCCAAAAGACAGCTTCATTTAATCACCAGATTCTGTATAGTAGCTAGATATAAAATCAACACTCAAAATTCGATAGCCTTCTTATACACAAATAACAGACTTACTAAAAGAGAAATAGAATGAACTGTTCCTTTCACAGTAGCATCCAAAAAAGAATGAAATATCTAGGAATCAATCTTACAAAGGAGGTGAAAGACCTCTACTCTGAAAACCACAGCACTCTGAAAACGGAGATTGAAGAGGATATCAGAAAATGGAAAGACAGCCATACTTCAAAGACTTCTATACAGATTAATACTATCCTGATTGAAATCCCAATAGTATATTTTACAGAACTAGAAAAAATAATCCAAAAACACATCAGGAATAGGAAGAGACCTAGAATATCAAAAGCAATTCTAGGCAACAAAGACATGGCAAGGGTATCATAATCACCAATTGAAACTATCCTACAAAGCCACTGTGATAAAAACAGCATGGTACTGGCAAAGAAACAGATCCAAGGATCAGCAGAGCACACTAGACGATGCAGAGACAACTCCAGACATACTAAGCCACCTCATCTTTGACAATCATCTCTGTAATAAATAGTGCTGGAAAAATTGTTTCAACCTCCAAGGATTAAAACTACACATACATCTTTCGCCATACGCTAAACTGAAATGAAAGTGGATTAAAGATCCAAATATTTAAATAAACACTAAACTGGAAGATGCTGGAAGTGCTGGAAGATAGGCTAGGTAGAACTCTTGGAGGAACTGGCATGAGGCAAGATTTTATTAATAACTCAATATCAACTGTGATTATAACATGTATATAAAATGTACCAATAAGATCAATTAAAATATTTTTTAAAAAGCTCAGTAGGATGGGAACTAGCTCAAAAAATCAACAACTGCAATCTCATCTTATTAAAAAATTTCTGCATAGAAAGACAAACCACCAACAGTGAAAAGACAACCTTCAGTGTGGGAAAAATATTTTACCAGCTGTTCCTCAGACAAAGCACTACTATCTAGAATATATAAATAACTTTTAAAAATCACCCCCCCAATTTAAAGATCTGAAATGAGCAGAGTTTTTCAGATGAACAAATAAAAGCATAAAAAACATATGAAAAAATATTCAGTATCATTGGTCATTTGAGAGATGCAGATGAAAACAACACAGATTCCACCTCACTTCAGCAAGCATGGTTGTTATCAAGAAATCAACTAATAACAAATGACGTTTGGGCTGTGGAAAGAAAGGAACCCTGCTCCAGTGCTAGAGGGAATGTAGACTGGTGCAATGGATTTCCACTGTGGAGGTCAGTGTGGAGATTCCTAAAAATTGCTAGGATTAGAGGTCCCATTTGACCCTGCTGTTTCCCTGCTGGATATATTCATAAAATAATTAAAACATCACACCAAAGTGACCTATGTACACCCATGTTTATAGCAGCACAGTTTGCAATAGCTACATCTTGGAAACAGCCCCAATGCCCATCAATGGGCGACTGGATAAAGTGGTTTGCTTTCATAAAATGGAGTATCACTCAGCCAGAAAGAATGATAAATTACAGAGATTTATAGCTAAATGGATGCACCTCAAGGTCATTCTCATAAGTTAAATAAATAGAACACAGATGTGCAAATACTGTATCATTTCTCTAGTGTGAGAAACTAAAGGTGTAGATAAGGTCCAAAATGTATAATAGGTATTGTGAAATAGGAAGAAAATGTTCAAAGGGGAAGGGGAACTGAGTGGGAGCAGGGAAAAGTAAAGAACGGAAAGAAAAAATTTGATGGTAAATAAGGGGTGGAAGTTGAAGGGAGGGCTGGAGAATAGAAAAAAATAAGAATCAAGATATATCACGTGTAGGTGCAAAATTTCAACAAAGAATGTGATCATAATATATTCCTAACATATACCAATAAAGCAGTTTATTAAAAAATAAATAAACCTCAGAAGCGTGTGATGAGCTGATCCCAGAAAGGTAGTGGGGCTTTGGCCTGCCCGGAGCATGTATTTGGTTCTGGACCATCCATTGTTTGCTGCCTCCCTCCTGCATCTCCATCCAAGCTCCGGGGACAGCACCAGGCAGGACTGTGTGCACGTGAGCCCTGTGGCTTAGTCATGGAGCTGCACATGACAAGTACCCTCTGTAGGCCACAGCCCCTGCTGCTTGGGTCTGTTAGATACAACTTCTTTACCCCTCTCCAGGTATATTTCTGTGCATGAGCTGCCAAAGGATCCCTCCCAGGCCCCCAAATGCCCATCTGAAGCAGATACCACTTCTCTCCTTAAATCACATGAGCAATAACCCTAACAACAATATTAACCAATCAGTTAATTAATTTAAGAGACTCGTTGCCAGGGGAACCTGATGGGCAAATAGCATGTGCTGTCTCCTGCTAAGCAGGCTGAGAAGGCAGGCTTTTCTCATTTGTCCCACTAGCTCTTTCACACCCTTGGCCATGGAGCTACCCAGAAGGACACTCTGTACCCCATGGTTCCCCACTCTCCACTGTTGGAATGGGGGAGGCCCCCCAGGAGTTCCTGTCAGAGTCCACTGGAAACTAAGTTACAACCAGTCAGAGTGTTTCAGAGCATACAGGCTCCATCCATCAGCCCAAGCATCATTAATAATCCACAGCTTAATGACGGAGATGAATATTGGCACAGAGAGCAAGGAGGGGACAGCCCCAAAGCAGCGAGGCGGAAGAGTGACTTATTAGTCCAGGGCCAGGTGTAACCTTCTCCCCACAAACTAGCCAAGCCCAGAATGATTTATTGATACAGAGAATGGATTTTTATAATTAAAATTGATTTTTGGTTTTAGCCTAGTCTAGAAGGTCTGGGTCAAGTTCAAGAGGGGAAAGGGGGGCCGCACAGGGGAAGGAAAGGAAATGTACTCTCATTTTCTCATATATCTTATGATGGTTAGGGCCAGAGCCCTCTCACTGCACAGGTGAGCATGCAGCAGCCTTGAAAGGCTGATCTATTTGGCCAGTGTCACCTGAGGGGGAAGGCAGGGCTGGGACTACATGTGAGACCCCTCGGATATTCTCATTTCCCTTGGGTTTTGTGAGGAGGTGACCCTAAAGCCACAGTATGCTGTGTGAAGGTTTTTCCCTGCACAAGGGTACCTCCCCAAGAAGTGAGTGGGGGCTGCCCTACTTGCTCTAGTGGGGTTGTTGCTATCCACAGCTTTGTCAAAAGGCACCATCTGACCTGTTTCCTTGGCTGGTCAGTAGCTGCTGGAGCCTCTAGCTCTGCGGCCATCTGACCCCACCTTATAGTCCAGTTCTTGGAGGCCATATTGGACCTGATTGATGATAGTCTGTGCTGGGTTTGCTGCAGGCAAGGAGATGTGCTGGGCTGCAGTGTGTCTGCCCAGTGTGATTCATCAGGTGAGGAAGATCTGATCTGTGGCCCAAGGAGATTCACCCACAAATTATAGATGGATATTCACAAATACACGCATGACTGAATAGTCACAAATACACAGGGCTGAGTTTATGTTGATTAGGTTGATAGTGCCGGCTCATTGTTCCCTGTCTCCTATGATTTCATTTCCTCGTTGTTATATGGAGGAGGAGCAGGAGGAGGAGGGGAAGGACAAGGGAGAGGAGTAAAGAGGGAGAAAAGGAAAGAGAGATTTACGCGCACTGCCAAAGCTTATTTAACAACCTCTTTCTGATCCAACTCTTCACAAGGCATAGGCCACCAGAACCTGAGTCCTCCATATCCCTAGTTGTGGGAATGTTGTCCCTCCCAGGTCTCTCAGCCAGTGTAACATCCCAGCATTACTAGTGACAGCACTGCTTTAGCCTCTGCCCATCACTCCTGGCTGTATCATATTTGATTTTACAGAGCCAGAAGGACACTTGGACATGGGCATAGTCACTTGGAAGAACTGTTAATTACCTGTTTTTCCAGCCTATGTTTAGTAAACTTTTAGAAGAGGTTTAGAGCCAATACATTTGAGCAAAAATGGCTCCCACTGAGTCCTCAGCCTCCATGCCACTATCTATATCCCCCAACAGAACAGTATCATCACTGTAGAGTAACACCTCACTATCACCCAGAGTCCCTAGTTTATACTGGAATTCATTCCCTTAGTAGAATACATTGTATCGATTTGGAAAATAAAGCAATGACAAGCACCCATCATTATCATTGAGAATGGTTTCAATGAGAATAATTTCAATAGAATGTCCTTTACATTCTGCCTCTTCCTCCCTCACTTCTCCCTAACCCCCGGCAACAGCTGTCTTGTTACTGTCTCCAGAGTGTTGCTTTTTTCGGAGTCTCATGGTTCTTCATATTAACTTCATTCACTTAATAATATCATTTAAGATTCTTCCCTGTCTCTTTATGATTTCATAGCTCATCTGTTTCTAGTGCTGAACGGTATTCCATTGCTGGGATGTGTCACTGTTTATTGACTCAGTAACTAATGAACATGTCTTGGTTGCTCCCAAGTGTCTACATCCATGAATAAAGCTGCCATAATCACCTGTGTGCAGTTCTAGTTTAGTTTCTGTCTTCTCTACATGGCTACCACTCATTTTTATGGAGAAGACCCAACATCTACCAAGAGTCTGGACTAACTGAGAGGTCTTGGGAATGCATACCGTATGTCACATGCACATGCTCTGGTTCCTGGAAGGCCTCTAAATCTATGTGCTAGAAATCAAGAAATGTGCCATAATCCTTAATCCTTTGACTGTGGAATTATAAGTAGATCACCACAAAATTCAAGGACAACATTAGGGCAACTATGCAGATATACACAGTTTATGCCTCCTTAAATATTTCATAAGTCATATCTGATTACACTTAATGATATGCCCAGTCCTCTTCGCTTTTCTTCAAACTTGGTATAACCAGAAAATACATCACACAAATGCCTGCAATGAACGGCTTATATAATAAAAGATTGGATTAGATGGCTTTAAATTCTTGTCCAATGCCTGGATTCTGTGCTCCTTGAACTCAGTTTATGTAGCTAATTTATGCTTTCTTACTTATTTTTGTTCTTCTCATATATTCTCTTGTGATCTGGATGGGCAGTTTGTGTGAGATCACAAAAAGTCTCTTGAGCTTTTGTACCTAGAGCCAGGCATGTGAAAGTCATCCGGAGATTGGTCCCTGGGAAAAAGGACAGAGATATGGATAAGAAAGGAGAAAATACTACTCCGAGGGCAAAGCCTACGGTCAGGCAAGGACCCTCACTCTTGTTGTATTCCCTCACTGGGAACACAACACTCTCATCCTTGCCTCCTGGATCTGCCACCAAAACAGCCTGACAGCAGCATGCTCATGCCAAGCAAGTGAGTGAGATCCTGCCTTGGTGTTTTCTGATTTCTGAGAAGTAGGAAAACTGAATAGGACTGTGGAGTCATACCTACCTTTGGGCTGGTACATGTGCCACCCTTCACTCAATCCTGTCTCTTGTCACTAATATGGCAGCTTCTTAGTTTTCCATATTTTCATACTCCCTCCCTTCCTTGAGGAACAATGAACAAAGAATTCCAAAATATTGGCCCAATCCTTCGAGACCTGGCTGATTCCAAGTGAAGTGGAAGTGAAGGCAGGTCAGTTCTGCCCATGGGCTGGAACTCCTTGGTTTGCTGAAGTCTCCCTAAGAAGAGCTGGCAGGATCAGACTGGGTGGCAAAAAAGCTGGGCTACCGCCTCTCTGCTCTTCCACAAACAGAGTCTACAGGCTCAGACAGTCCTTACCACAGCCTAGGAGACAGCTCAGAGGACATGGCCCACAGGAAAATGGGCCCACAAGAGTCTCTTCAAATCTCACATCTAGTTTTCTGGGAGAAGGCAAAGCTCAGGCTATTCTGAAAAGCTGGCCTACTTGTGGGCTCTGCCTGCTCCATGTTCCTCAGACCCTATTCACAGGAACCAAGATGAAATGTGCATTCACTACCAAGCTCTTGGCAACAGAGACCCAGGACATAGGTCAGCCCTGAAATCTACAGCCTGTAGCTCCAGCAGAAAAATTTCATCATTGATTAAGTTTCATAAAGTCAAGCATTCCATCTCCTCCTGGCTGCTGCAAAGGCAACATTGCCCACACTAAGCTATTGCTTAGGATTCTGCTCAGCCCCAGAGGACAGGCATCATTTGGAGAAATGTGTCCTGTATATGCAGACAGCTTGCAAGGGAAGCAGGTTGATTATAAGACATACCTGCCAGGACCTCTGCAATCTCAACTCATAAGTCGGTGTCCATGGTGTTGGCACCCACTTACCCTTGCACTGATACTGTCAGCAGTGTAGGGAGTGCACTGTACAGTCAGTCATTGTGGGGGAGACTGCCAGACACATGATGCCAGAAGAGATGCTGTCCCATACCAGGAAGCAGGCACAGGTGGTGGACGGGATGCCATGTGAAAGTCCTGGCCCCGCCATTCATTGGCTCTGTGACCTTGAGCAAGTCACTCAACTTCTCCCAGCCAGTATCTTCTTTTGTAAAAGAAAAGCCTGTGAAAGCCTGGTCTCCTATAAAAGAAAGGCTGCTGAACTGACCTGACTACCTCACTGGGCTGTGGTGGGAGTCATGAGCAATCTGGCTCTGAAATTGCTTCCTAAATTGTGGAGCCAAGTGTCTAATATTGTTGCCCTGCCCTGCCCACCCTGCCTCTGAGCTCCAACTGTACAGTCTGTGAGACTCCAGGAAAAGTTCCCTTCACCCTTTGATCTCCACTGCCCAGGACCAAGGCCAGTTGCCCCAATCGAAGCCCATTGCCAGGGTCACTGATAGGGAAACAACAAAGAGCATGATGCTCAACTCTTGATAAGTCTGATTGCGCTGCTCTGAGCTTGATCTAAGCATCAGCATTTTTTGACAGCTCAACTTTAATGCTCAACTAGACTTGGAGGCTACTAGCCTAGTTCCCAATTCCCTACCTTCCCTTTTTTCCTAGCATCTAAGAAGTGCCTTTGGGCCAGGGATTTGGCTCAGAGGTTCCAGTGTCTGCCTTGCTGGGTTAGATCTCCAGTAACCACATACCACAATGCCAGGCATGGTGGCTCATGCCTGTAATCCTAGCACTCTGGAGGCAGAGGCAGGAGGATTGCTGAGCTCAGGACCAGCCTGAACTACAAAGCAAGACCCTGTCTCAAAAAAAAAGTGCCCTGATTGTCACCTTGAATTCTGAGGTCCCCTGAGGGTGAGAGGTGCCCTACAGCCCAGTATGCGGTGAGCTTGCCGAACAGCCAGACAACCTAAGCCAGGCTCCAGTGGGCTCCAGACATAGGTCCAGATCAAGCTGTGTTCTCAGCAACTGCCACCCACACAGACAGTGGAGGAGAAAGCCATCTGCAGATAAATCCAGTGACGGTGCGCTACCTGCCCAGTGGTCATGGTTGCTTCTTCACTGCTGCCTCAGCCCTGCCTCCTGCAGGTTTGTTTGCAAACTCAGCGAACACCCTGTGTTCAATCACTTCCAGAGGAGGCTGCACAGCAGGGAGCAGTTTCTAGACTGTACCAATGACTGACCCTGGTCTGGCAGACACATCATGCTGGCACACAGCACGGCCTCTTGTGGTTGGTTGGCCAGGAGCCAGTCTGATTTTCTGTCCCAACCCACAGCCAACTCTTGATTATGTGTATTCGCAGGAGTCAGGAGAGAACCTGGAGAAAGGAAGACCGCAGGTGACTGACCTTGTTTCATACAGCAGAACTGCTCCTTGCCTGCATTCAGCTTATTCTTGTCCTGCAATCAAATGGACCCCTGGGTCCCTCTTCCTGCCCTGTGCAATTCAAACATAGAGGGAAGATCTCAGAAAAACTGAAGGGGGGAGCAGGGGAATGGATGGAAAGTTCTGCGGCTGTCTATACAGCCAAATTCCTGTTAACAGGATGGAACTGGGACTGTGGGTGTCACTGAGTGGGGTCAGGGGTTGGACCAGGAATGAGATCCCAAGGTCCCACCACAGCTCTCCCAAGACCTATGCCTTTCCCAGCCCTACCCCTGAGGCCACAGTGGACAGAAGTGTTTGGCCACCACAGGGTACATCTGGACAACTTTAACGTTAATTGGGAAACATTTTGCTTAAGGAAACATCTTCTGTACCAGGTGATGCAAACCAAAAAGTTGAGTGGGCCTTGGCTGTCATGACTGTGATCACGGTGGCCACTGACCCGGTATAGAACCTCTGGGCAGGATGTTGAATGCTTTCTGGGGATTATACTGATTCATCTCTATAACCTCCTGGAAGCATGAGAATGGTGGATGTTGGAAAATGCTATGAAGTGACCAAAGGAGACTGCAAAGCCCAGGTGCCCAGAGTGGCACAGCCTGGTTCCTTGGGATGCTGCAGGCTCCTGCCCAGCACTGACTTGTTGAAAGATCCCCCTCTTCTGTCAGTCTCAATACTGCTAGATCTTTTTCCTGGTTTCTCTAGCTACTTAGCTTTGGTATTGAAGGCTGTTGGTATAAATAAGGGTTGAGTGGACTGAGAAGGGTAGCTGAGGCTCCAGACCCTCCCCCAGACACCCTACACATGTCCTCTAAGAATAGGAACCATTATCCAGTAACAGATGCCTCCTCCCACCTCTGTCCCTGGCCAGTGATTATTTCTGACCTTGCTGAGTCCATCCTCTAAGCCACTTCTCATTTTGGAAGGAGTTGGTTCCTTAATTTGATGCAGATCACATTCCTTAGCTGCCTGAGCTGTGGAATGGGTGAATTATACCTCCCACAGCCCTGCTGGCCTAGGAAGGGAGCTCCTCATGGTGACCACCTGGCCCCAGCAGTGTGTTAGGGTCAGCCCCTGGAAGAGGAGGTAGAGAGTGCCACATGGTCTTCTCTGCAGCCTAGGAAATGTAACAGCAGCACTGGACCTCTGACTGTCCTCACTGTCCCAGGACAAGGACAGATGTCACTGGGCACTTTCAATAGGATTTGACTGGTCCCCAACAGAAGAGGGTCTGTGTTACTCCCATTAAGTAACAGGAACCTAAAGCTCTGAGATATGAAGGAACTGAGTCAAGACTGGTTCCCAAAACTCTCTACTACCAGGATGAGCTTGTCTAGCTAAACTGACCCCACACTCCCCATAGCGCTGTGTGGGCATGTTACTGAGACATAGACATGGGAATCACACATGCTAGTGTTTGTAGATCATCATCACAAGTCATGGAATTTCTTCTCTTAGAACTTAAAACATATGTTAGATTAATGTCATCACACTCTGTCAAGATCACAGCAGTTAGATCAGAGCTAGAACTGAGCATCCCTGTCACGCAGACAGATTAAGTTCCCAAAATGGGTTTAAAATTAGGAGAGATCTTAGAGTGAAACAGGAAAAGAGTTTTCTAGTCTTAAGAGGGTCGCTCACAATGGGACATTTCAGCTAGAAAGAACAAGGTAGATTCAGTGATATCTGAAAACACAGAGCCTGAATGGTCAGGACACCTGCCCAAAGTCTACAGAAAATAAGAGACAAGTCTAGGATTAGGGTCTGGGTCTCAGGAATCCCAGCCTGGTGATGTCCTACACACCATGACTCCTCCATATGGAAACAAAACTGAGACAAAACATAGAACATTAGGGAGTCTGCATTTTGAGGACTGTGGGTAAAGCTGGCCTGGCTGCCCTGTACTTACGTGGGGAAATGGAGCCCTCTCTGTACTGGATGGGCCCAGGAAGCAGTGTTTCTGTTGCGGAGGTGGCATCCTGAAACACTGACTCCCCCCGCAGTGTGGACTCCTTCACTTTACAAAGGGAACTCTTCTGTGGGCCCAGTGTTCCTTCCATGGTGCTGCTGCTGGTCACAAGTTGGACCAAAGAGATGAAATTGATTAGTCATTAACCCTCTTCATAGTTCTAAAATGGGAGAAATCAGAGGAATATATTTTTAAAAAGAAATTAAAGCTTCAAGCCTAAAATAAAATTGAGGTTGACTAGTTAAGTAAATTGGTTTAAAAAGGTAAAGGTTAAAGCATTCTTAAAAAATTATTTTAATTTTCCAAGTCAAAAAATCCTTTAAATTATATCCTGTCTGAAAAATTCAGCTTCTCCAGAGTTAATCACTGTGAGCAGTTTTACTGTCTCCAGAGTTATTCTGTGCACAAAAAGATGTCTGTCAATATGAATACAGAGCTGCACCATTTTTTTCAAAATAAAATTTAACCTTATATATTCTGAAATGTGCATTTTAAACTCAAATACAAATCAGGAATATCTGTTTATATCAATAGACAGAGACCCATATTACTTCAGAGTATGAATGTCCCATAATTGATTTAACCATCCCCAATGGATGAATGCTTAGGATATTTCCAAATGGTTATCAGCACATAGAAAGCCACAGTGAATGGGGACTTGTTGGCCATGCACCTGTGCCCCAATGCTAGGATTTCTACAGCAGCAAATGCATAAGGCAGGCCTGCCGGATCATTTTGGGTTGTAGGAATAACTGCCAATCTGCTCCTCAAAACAATCATCCCATCTAAACCTAAGCCTTTCAGGATGCTTTGACTTGAACTACTGTCCTTTCATATGTGAAGAAGTAATGGGAAAAGCCCTTAAAACAACAGGGCTTCTGGATCAGGTTACACTTGCCCCATCTGACTAAGAGGACAGACAGCAGATAACCTCCTGCTCCTCCTCCAGCAGCAGTCCGGCCCTGTCCTTTGAGTGGGTGCTGACGGATGAGGTGGGTCCCTCAAGGTAGAGAATGAAGAGAGAAGAAGAGCACCCAGGCTTCACTGGGGCTTCTGTGACCTCGGGAGCCTTCTTATTTGTAGCCAGCAGCTCTGGTTTCCTGAAAGTCTCCCTACACTGATAGCACTTGGCAGCCTTCTCCTCCCCCCTAGTACTTCAGTTTTCATGCCTTTGAGCAGAGTGACTTTTCCCAGGATCAGATTACTCTTGCAAGGAAGAGGTTTATCTTTAGTGTAAGGAGCTGCACACCCAAGCAGGTGTGTGCATGGAAAGATGCATTAGTTTGCAAACATGCTTGAATGGCCTGGAGCATACATGTGTGTAAACATCACTGCTATTCCCAGACACCCATGGCGAGGTACACACCCCAGGGCATTGCACACCACTCATGCCCATGGATTGCTGGCACATATTCCTTGTTTGAAAAGCCAGGCCATCACTGGGAACGGTGGCTAGCATTGTCCTTGACAGAAGGAGCCCATCGAGGGGAGGGTACGGGGTGGAAGAGTGCCTGCCCCGCCTGCCCTGTGGCTCCCACAAAGAGCCGCAGCCAGCAGCCAGGGGGCTCAGCATATGCCTGGGACCAGCTTGGCTCAGCTGCCTGCTGGGCCTGGAGTTAGGTATCGCCTTGCCAGTCCCTCCCTGTCCCTCACTTTCTTGGCTGCTGGAACAAAAGCCCCTGTTGAGCAGGCTGAGCTTGGGAAACTCAGGCCAACAAGTCCCCAGTCATAGCTCAGATGGGCCATTGTCTTCATCTGTGTCACCCCATGAATGAAAGATGGCTGGGGCAGGAGCAGCACTTTGATCCCCAGGACAAAAGCGCCTTCCCTGCCTGCCTGGCTTCGGGTGGGAGGATCCTCACATCCCCCAGTGAGGTGTGGGCCCCAGAGTCTGCCGCTTCCTTCAGCCTTGACCTTAAGACGGGTCAAGAATGAACATCTTGGTCAGGAGTTGTAACTAGGGATTGGATGTCAAAACAATAATGTTGGTAGCTGTGTAGCCTTGGACAAATCCCTGCAGCCACAGAAAAACAGGGGACCAGAGCTAGATTATCTCCAAGGTCCCTTTCATTTCATTAACTCTATAAATGCTGGAACACTTTCATGCCCTAAGTTCTGTTTCATTTGCATATTGGCAGAGCTGATCTCTAGATAGGATATGAATGTGGCTACTTCTCCTCCATGACATACAAAGTTTGGGCAGACCCAGGGAAAGGGGCACCTGGCAGGGCCACAGTTAAGGGGGCCAGGTACCCTGAGCCTGTTGGGTCTTTTACTTTTTTACTTCTGGAGATGAAACCCAGGGCTTCATGCTAGGCAAACTCTCTAGTAATAAGTTATATCCCCAATCCTAGAGCCTGTGGAGTGATTTGAGCATCATAGTCCAGACAGGTGAGGTGATTTTGATATCTATGTCACAGATGAATTTGTAGCTATACTCCAGAAATGATAGGTTTTAGAATAGAGCCAAGATTGCAAATCAGTTATCTCCATGGAGCTCTTAGAATGTGCTTGACAAGGACCAACTTCATTCATTCATTCTTTCATTCATTCATTCCACTTTCATGCAAGCAGGTATTCCCTTTCATGCCATTGTCCTCATGGACAATATGTGAGTGAAACACTAGATGTGAGAGGGAGAGAAGTATCTCCTGTGAGAAAGATGCTAGAACAATAGACAAAGACTTATCAGAAATGCACTAATACATTCATATGTACTATCACAATTAATCTTCAGTGCAGAGCTCCAGATGCAGAACTTAGAGAAAGGAGGCCCAGCCAAGTGAAGTAAAAGTCTAAATAACACAGGAAGTGACAGGTGCTGGATTCAAACCCAAGCCTGGCTTTCCCTCAGATCTTGGCTTCTCATTGGTCTCCTACAGAAAGACACTTCAAACTTCCTTTTCTTCTGCAGTCATGTTAGAAGGAGTCAGGGAACCTTCCTAGAGGAGGAGAGCTATGTTGGGTCTGACTAGGCTCAGTGCCAAGGCCAGATTTTCTGAAGCCTCTGGACTGTGCGTGCACAGGAGGTGCTGAACAGCCCAACTGTAGGCGAAACCTCACTTTATTTCACTTTCTTTTGTGTGACCTCAAGCAAGCTGCTCAGCCTCTCCAGGCCATAGCTTCTCCATCCATGCAACAGGGAAGGGTTCTGCTCTCTCACTTGGTGAGGGGGACTGACTAATAACAACCTTGTGTGCCATTGCATTGCAGCCCACACAGGGAGGCGTGAGGATGGGGTGATTTCTGGAGGCTCTGTAGAAAATGTGCCATGTGCTCCTTGCCCAGCTTCCCAGCTACTGCCGGTTGCTAATGAGGAGCAGCATATGTTGCTGATTCCGGCGTCAGCGCTTGCTCCTTGGCTGTCCGAGTTCCCAGAGCAAACTGGCTTCCTATTAGGCATTTATACTTATTAATAGCAGCAAATTGCAGCCCTCCACAACATCTGCTACTTTTCATTTGCAAAAAGCTTCCTGGGCCATTTGTATTTGTGTTTTGTGACCAATTCTTCAACGCAGAGGAGGACAGGGTCCCCTATTTGACAATAAATTGACTAAGGTGGGATGAGAGGAAACAATTTGCCCAAGGTCACCAAAATATGTGGAAAAGATGTAAGCTGCAGTCTCTCCACTCCCAGACCTTGTCCTCTGAGGATGTGCTCCTTGCTCTTCTAAGGTTTGATGACCTTGATCCAAGAACTTCTACCTATAGGTGGGTGGAGGCAGTGGTGGTACCCAGGATGCTGCCCTTGACCTTGTGCAGTAGTCTCCTCTCAAGTGCAGTTTTGCTGGATTAGCCCTTTGGTCCATGCACAAGCAGAAGAATTGCAAAGCTCAAGGCAAACAATTCTTGAGAAACTGTTATTGTTACCAAGTCGGTAACATCATTCCCGAACATTGGGCAGCCAAGAGATCTATACAGTGGGCCCATGAGCATCTCTGCTTCCAGAGAGATGCATTTGCTTTCCACAGTCTTTTCGGGTACTTTGCTCTGACATTGCTCCTTCCCGTGATCTGCTGATCTATAGTCATAAAATGAAGAAAGCATGAGAAGATCCACTGGTCATGTTGGAGCCAGCTGTAAAGAATCTCTGCACACAGACCTGCTCATCCAGCCTCAATGACTGGGTAACATTGATGGGGCTGTTGGGGAGGAAAGAAGCCATCGCACTACAACTTCATCTCCCTTCCATTGGACCTGTTCCCTCTACCTCTCCCAAGACCTTTGTGCCCTGCTGTGATTCTCAGACTAGCTCCTGTGTATTTGTCAGCAGCTACCACAATGAAACTCTAAAACCCAACACAAAATTCAGGAGCACACGATAGTATTCAAGCCCACACTCATGGTCTTGAACAGCAATTATGTGATAGCAGTCTGGGCCAAGTTCAGCTGGGAAGGTCTGCCCCAGGCTGAACTGCTGGGCTTGTCTCTGGGCTGGGCGTTTGACCAAGCTTTGCTCCCTGTGAATGATTTGAGACCCAGGCTAAATAGAAGGCAGCTTCCTGGAGAAGCTCCTCTTGTAGCAATGACAGAAGCACGGGAAAGCAAATGAAAACATGTAAGCAGTTATTGCCTGGTGCTTTTTACTACTTCTTGGCCCAGGCTACACTCAGAGTCAAGGGATACAGACATACAACCTCCCTCCCCATTCACCACAAGGCCATAGCAGGGTTGGGTGTACAAAAGGCTGCTTTTAGAATTACAACTTCTAACACTCGCCTTCTGGCTCTGACTGTCTTATCAGTTTGCCAGTTTTGAAAGACCTGCCACCTCTGAGCAAAGAGGATGTAAGTGGCAGGGTTCCAGACATCTGGAGTGACTTGAAATAAACTCAGCTTTCTGAGCTGCTGCTCAGCCATGGCAATGAGGGGCTCTGAGCCCGTTGTGGGGAGGCAAGGAGCTCTATCACATGCTCTTGTGGCCCTGAGTCAGCAGAAATGAAGCCACCAAAGGAAGGCTCATAGAAAGGCTGTGAGGACTTCCTCTCAACCATGCCACCAAGACGCCTGAGCCTTACTGAGTTAATATTCCCTAGAAGGAGACTAACTTTCCCCAAATCTACTCTTTCTTAGAAAGAGGAGCTGAGAAGACAGCATGAAGGACGGCACTGAGGGCCATCTCTGTGCAGCTTGACAGCTTCCCCACAGCATCTTGGAATTGCTTAATGGGTCATCTTGCTTCTCTTTTCCCTTTCTTTTTTGACAATTTTGAAGGAAATTGGGTACTTAAGAAGCCTTTTGGACATTTAAATTAATTCCAACCATCAGGCTCAATGTAGCCACTATGGCATTAGCATCCAATTATAAAGTAGAGATGGAGTAATAACTCACATTTCGACCAGGATGTCAAATGCTTAAACAAATGAGAGACACACACAGAGCCCGTGCGTTGCATCTATGGAGCGTTTCTGAATGTAATCAGCAGAGCAGCAGGCACCCTTTGGAATGTGAACAGCAACAGGCAGAGGGGCCCCTATTTCCAGAAGCAAACGTCTTCAGAATATCAGGGAAGCCAAGCCGAGGCTGGGCAGCAGGAAGCCAGGCCTCATGAGAACAACAGCTATTCCTCCAGCTGCCATGATCACAGCCAGGCTCCAGGCCTCCCAGGATATGGGCTCAGCTCAGCAAATGCTGAGACTTACATAGGGCAAGGCAACCAACCCTGTGTGGACCTTTTTTTTCCCTCCCTGCCCTGTCTTCAGTTGTCCATTGCCTTTGTATCCTAGGCCCCTGTTTTATAAATTTTTAGCCTTTGATCATGGGGCTGGACAGGTGAGAAAGGTGATGGTGATAATGGTGGTGGTTGTGCTGACTGTATTTATAAAAGTAAATGGAGACCTTGTTTACAATCATTTAAAACCAGGCCAAACTACGTTATTTAAGGAAAATTACTTTGCCTCTTAGACACTCTCCTCATGCTGAGATACGGTACTCAACACCTATAATTTAAAGGAGAATTGTGTTTTGGTTCATGTCTCTTAGAAGTTTCAGTTCAGAGTCACCCAGCTCCAAGGCAGAAAGGCACAGTGGATGGTCCTGAGTAGAGCAAAGCGGCTCACAGCATGGCAGTCAGGAAGCAGACAACAAAGCCAGCAGCAAGGAAGGTGGATAAACCCTTTCAGGTGACACCCCATTAACCACCTCCACTCACAACCCCTACAATCAAGTCAACTCTTCTGCCCCCATGGTCCCATTCTGTTTCAAAAGCCCCACCTATGACTTTATGAGGCCTTGGAGGACATTCGCGCTGTGGACCATAACACCTTGGTAGCAGCCAAAGAGCAGTGAAAATCAGCAATCTAAGGGGAAAGAGAGATGGGGTGAAAAGATGCCCAGAGGCGACTAGTGACCATAACTGGGAATGAAAAATGCCCAGGTAGAGGCCTGCAAGGGCAGGGTAACTTCCTAAAGTTAGAAGCCATTGGAAATCACAGGAATTCTTTGAATTTTGAGCCCCTCTTTCATGTCTCTTGGAGGGGGAAAGAGGCAGGAAAAACTCCTTGGTGGAACAAGGATGTGACATTATTTTTCCAAATCAGGAAGTAGATGCAATTTATATAACCAGATAGGATAGGAGACCCTCAACCAAAAGACCTTTTGTCCATCTGAGATTAGACTGAAGAGTGTAGTGAGGGCCATTTTTCTGTGGAAGGACCTCAGAATATCTCATAAATATGAATGTATTCGTCTGCTGACAGGGGCTCCCCTAATCCTAGGAAGCTCAGCTGAGAGCAGATATTTTCCTATCTATCTGACATGGTGAGGATGAGACCACTTGGCAAAGCCCATTCAAAGCACTGTTTTTGAACCCAAATTTTTAACTGTGGTGAAGTTTTAGTCACTGCCTTTTTTGAGGCACCATCCACCTTCTGAACTTGTTTTTATCTTCCCAAACTGAAACTGCACCTGCTAAACAGTGACTCATTTCTCTTGCATTTCAGACCTGGCAATCACCTTTCACTTTCTCTCTGTGAAGCTGATTACTCCACAGACCTTCTACAACATGGAATCATGTATTTGTCTTTTTTTTTTTTTTTTGTAGCTGGCCTGTTTCACTTAGCTTTAGGACTTCAAGATTCATCCAGAATTTTTCCTTCTTTTTTTTAAGGCTGAATAATATTCTATAACATATGTGTAATGCTCTATTTTATTTAGCCATTTATATGTTCATGAACATTGGAGTTTCTTAAACTTTGAGGCTATTGCAAATAATTCTGCTATGAACATGTGTATACAGATGTTTTCAGCCCATACTTTCAATTCTTTTGAGTTGGATCTAGAAGTGAAGTTAGCAGGTCATGTAGTGATCTATGCTTAACCTTTCACAGAACTGCCATACTGTCTATGCTTCTGCACAAAGCCAGGACACTGTGCGAAAGGACTATTATCAGACACCCCCACCAACTCCTATGACCAAAGAGCCACATTATCTCCCAGCACAGTGGAGGTCCAGAGGTGGTGGACTCCTATCCCCAGAAACAATAAAATATTGTAGCTGTATCAATCAGCACTTCTCCTGAAGACCAGTGACCAGGGGATAGACCTCAATCTTTTGTAATCTCAGACCATTTGTCATTGCAATAGCTTAGGTCACGCTTTCATCTGATTTATTCTCTAAACAGAAGCCCCCCTCCTACTCCTGGCGCCATGACTTTCTTTTTTCACCTCTTCCTGTGGTCTAAATTCCCTCACTCAGTTAATTAGCATGCCTAGCACTGGAGTTTAAGACTTTAATCAGTGTGGGGTGGTTTTAATTAATCGTGTGGCTCTGCATCTGGAGTGATTTGTGTTCCAGGGTCAGGAGAGGAGCCCAGGTGGAGGATGGAGAGACAGCTTTGTTTGGTGTAAGATGTGGACAGAGAATTTAGGTATTTAGAGAGAGAAAGAGTCATAGAAAGAGTCACAGGGTGAGGTGGCTCAGAAGCCATCTGTTCACCTACACATTGTACTAGAAAGGAGTAGAAAGTAATCAGGAACTTTAGAGTGTACATTTGTACTAAGATAAATGGTGAGACCAAATAAAAGTGATTTAAAGTGTTAGGGAAAGTTCTAATGCCTTACAGAATTACCCACAGGGAGACATGTGACCAGGGTACCAGGGCTTTGCCTGATCAAGGAACTTGCAGGATCCTGCTGGTCTTAGCCTTTCTTGGGGAGGTTTTTGCAAGGGGAGGGGTGTGGTACCCAGCTTCCAAATAATAACTGCTCTCCTTGGCCTGGGAGAATCCCCTGTGACTCTACAGATGTAGTATCCATGCTTTAAAGTGAGGAAAATGTAAATCCAGTTCAGAAGAGTAAGAAAAACAATGGGACATGAAGATAGAAATAACCCACAAGAAAATTTTAAAAATGGGCTGTTTGCCTTCAAAAAGAGAAGGCCGTACAGCCCCCAGTGATTATCTTCAGGTATACATTTTTCTTCTAAGTAGTATGATGCTGTGATTATATGTGTCTATGAAACCAAACAAGGGAGATTTATTCCAGGCATTAAAAAGAACCTACAACTCTGAAACTGAAAGAAAGTTTAGATTTGGCCCACTAGTCCCTCTTTTACAGATAATTAAACAGAGGTCCATCAAGTTCCTGTAGGGGCTGACGGAAAAGGGGAGGCTAAAACCTGGCTTCCATAATGTGCCCATAATGACTGCCCAAGACTTATTCCCTGTCCCACATAGGCCCATCTAGGTGAAATTGAATAACAACATGTATCTGTCATTGGAGCTGACAAAGGTACTGAATTAAGTCCAGGGGCTCAGACAACTGAGTTTTGTCATGAATATTTTGTAGAGACAAATGCCATTGTTCAAGGGTGAAATGACATAATCAAAGTACTAAGAAGAGAAAGGCTTCCAGGTCTGTCTAACTCCCAGTGGAGTTCATGAGGTCTTGGAAAACTCTCAGGTCAGTTCTCAGGGATATACACAAAAAATAAAGCAACCGGGCAAGAGAGTGAGGTCCATGGCAAAGACAGTAATGATAATAACTGTCACTTGTAAAGTGCACAGCCATTTACAGAATGGCTTCCCAACTGTGAACTATGGAGTCCACTGAACTTGGAAAAACTGAATTAGGGAGAATTTTTCGGTCCATGTTTGAAGGTGAGAAGTATCAGCCTCAGAGACAACAGAAGAGCCTCATCCCTAGTACGTAGCACAGCCAGGCTTTGAACCTTGCTCTACAGGATCCTACACACTTCCCAAGCAAACAAAAAATCATGAGCAGAAGGATTTTGATATTATTAATCACCAGTTGCAAGATATTTTTAGAATGTGAAGATTTGTGATAGTTTCAGGTTCACCAAGCAGCTGGCTCTTCACTTGTAGTGGCACACCCTGGGATCCCAGGCCACATTCCGTCCAAGACCGATTATAGAACTTGTCAATAGGAGAAACTGGGGAGGATGTTAATTAAGTTCGGGCAGAGAAAATGCTTTTGACTGAATAAGCCATGAGTTTTTTTCTTTAAGCCTGTGCAAAATATGGAGTGCCAGACAAGCAGCTGGAACATATGAAAACATTATTATGCACTTATGGTTCCAACTTTCACCGTCTATGGGCCCTTTTATTATTTTTCCCCCTCGGGGCATCATGTTTTGAAAGATTATGTCTACTAAACAAACTGTGTTTATTAAGTAATAATATATTTTGTATTTTTAATATGGAGCGTACATCATGAACATGCATAAAAGTATTAAAATTGCGCCAATCCAAATTTCATTAGATTTTTAGAAATATTGAAAATAGCTTGTGGACTGCATTCCCACCGTGAAATCCTAGGAGCCCAATCCTTTGGGTCAGGGAACATTAGGTATGTACTTACATGACTAGCACATGTAGACTCACTTAAGGAGTGTGAGAGAGAGTTAAAGAGGTGAAAGGAACAGGGTAAATTCCTGGCAAATGAGCCAATGTAAGAGGCTGATCATCAAGATCATCAAGGCTGATCATCAAACCCGGCATGGCCCATGCAGATTACATGAGCAGTAGTAGAAGGAAAGATAAAATTCCAAATGTGCAGAAAAGACATCAGTGAAAGGCAAAGGGTAATACTGTAAAAATGGGAGGAAGAAACTTAATGGTATTTGGGAAGAAGTTAAAATGCAGGGTGGTTATTAAGAAGAATGAATGTGTGTTTTAGAGAACTAAAAGATATAAAAAGAAATACGAAAATTAAGGAGTGAGACTTGAAATTAATTATTAATTGATTCCAAAAGAGATTCAAGACTAATTGAGCAGGCTCACATGCCAGATTCCATATACATGATTCACAAGTAGTCCCTGCCAAGTGGACATAAGTTCATAGAGGCAGATATCCTCTATGAAACAGCAGGGGCAACACAGCCTCTCCATTTGTTCCCGAGGAGAGAAGGCCCAGCCAGGTCAGCCCTATGCACAAACTTTCATGCCTATCGTCTGTGAGAAGCTACAAATGACAAACCCACCATATCCTCCTAGCTTAAGCTGAAAGACTGAGGAGGAATCCTCCACTGAGATATTTTAAAAGAGTACCCCCAATGGAAAGAATGATTTAAGGGCCAAAAAAAAATTTGTAAAATAGAAGCTGGTAAAATGGAGACAAAAGACTAAAGCTACAGAAAAAAAAATTCCATTTGATCCCAAGTATCTTTATTAAGAACCTACTATGTAGTAGTATGGGAAACATATAAAGAGACATCAAGGCAAAGCTGTATTAAAGAACAAAGAAATTCAAAAGATATGTTAAAGCACACAGGAAATGGAAGCATTTGGGATAAGTAAAAATGTCATGTGGAACATTTTAACATTTTACATTAACAAGCTGTTGGTGAAAGCTAATATAAAGTTTTGGGGTTGGAGAGGAAACCTCAAGCCATGAAAAGGGTGTGGGCAGGAAGGGAAATAGCAAGGCTGCACTGTGAAAGCACCATCATGAAAAACGTGTAGAGCCAGTAGGGAGCCAGTTGGCCAACCTTTTGGGAAAGAGAGAGGATGAGGAGCATCATGGAGCGAGTTACACATCCTGTGAAAAGGCCAGGAGGAAGGGGAGAGGACGCTCTTGGTCTGGGCTGTGCACTCTGCAGTGACAAAAGTGCAGAGATGCGTCACAGTGGCTAGAAAGGGACACACACACTGGCAAATGTGAGGCAAAAGATGGAGCAAGAATGAACACCCAGTTCACCACATTGATGGGAAAAAAAAGACTTCATGGGTTGGATGCTCACAGAGATATTTGGGTGTTGAATAGGGGGAAATTTAAAAATACACTATGTAAATATGTTTTATAACAACCCCATATGCACTCTATGGATACTTCTAAAATCATAGCAGAGGGTCATGTGCCCTGAATGCTATGCAGCCACCGGCTCCAGTGGTATCACTCAGTTCTTTTGATTCGGGGTGTCTAAACATCTTCATGTGTCTACAGTGTTTCAGGTGATAGGATGATATTTAGAACAGCATCTTTTCCAGTGGTAAGGTGAGTGGATGTTCAGCAACCTCTTGACCACATTCTCCATGTTGTGTTGTCCTAGCTCACGAGAGTCCCTGTGGAGTCCTGCAGTCAGTATCGGAGCTGTGGTGACTGTCTTGGCTCTGGCGATCCCCACTGTGGCTGGTGTGTGCTGCACAACACGTGAGTACAGCCTCCTGCATCCTGCTTCCTCACTGCGATTGATTTCCTCTTTCTGTTTTCTCTCATCCTTCCTTCCCTTGGCTCTCCCTTCTCTACTTCCCTTCTCTCACTTTTCCTAGCATTCTTTGTATCTCCCTTCTTTTATTATTTCTGACTTCACTTTAAATTGCTCAGTTCTCATAAGAAATACATGGAAATGGCAACATAGGGATGGTGACAGACCAGGATATACATATTACACTGGATAATTACACATTGCAGAGCCAGAGGAAGCGAGATCCTGAGACTTTCCTCGCTATGATGTGGCTGGATGGGACTTTTTTTCTTAAGCTTTACATGGGTCTCTCTTTAGTATATGTGCTCCAGTATAGGTGCTTCTATTTGATATACCTTCTTGTTTCTCCATGGAATTTCCTGGTATACTACCTGGAGACTCTCTGCTATCCAGCATGCATCAGCTGTCAGTGTGTTGGATCTGGTGTCACTGGGCCAAGGAAGCCTGGCCCATGTTCGGGAACACCTCTAGCGTGCCTCCTCTTTTGCTGGCTCCATCATGTTCTCTAGAAGCCAACAGTGTTATCATAGAGGCATATTGTAAATGAACAGACGAAAGGACAGACAACTGGCCAAGAGACAGGGAACTGAAGGCCTCGGGGGGAAAATTCAGAGACCCATAGCACTGCTCCCTGGAGATGGCAACCGGGGTTGATCCTACTCTGGGGAAATTTGATCCCAGTGCAGCAATAGCTTCACATCAACACCTGAACCTTCACACGCTCCAAGTGAGACACACACATTAAAATTATGAAGACATTCATTTTCCAACAGGGAGCCTGCACAATATGTGGCCGGTGGCATTTACCAGTGACTTTCAGTATGACACAGTAGAAGAGTAAGTTCTTTTCTCTCCCTACTCTCTTAAATTCTGAAAATTAGAAATATCCTCCTAGATTCTAACACCACCTCCCTAAGGGAACAAGCTTTTCCCATCTCTGGTGACAATCTTAGGTGTAGTGAGGTCTTGAGTTCCTTAAAGGAACATCTGAAATTCCTCTGGAAAAAATGGAGGATCACGGAGCCACACTGCAATAAATATAGAAGACTGAGAGACAGACCAAAAAGGACACTCAAGTTGACACCCAGGCTATGTAGTGACTGAGAGGCCAACAAGGCTGCACTCAAAGTACATATCAGCTCCTGTCAGTTAGCAGGAGACCCCCAGATGATGGTTTGAAGTCAGGAGGGGAGTTTTCCTTGTCCTACCCACGGCCTCTCAGAAGGAGCCTGGGTTCCAAACCCACTATCCCCCTGTGCTCTGAGATGGCTCTGCTGCCTCCTGCATGGGCCAGGCATCCATCACTGGGCAGAGGAAGAGTTGCCCATACTCTAAGCCTGCAGAACCCAAATGCAGGTTTCCTTGTTGGCACTGGTCTCTGCTATAATGCTGTCCTGGCCCTACATGTCACCAAGATCTGTGAGCTTTCAGGGCATCAAGGCACTGAGAGGGGACAGAGGCTCCTGTCCCCATGGCTGAGTTTAGGAGAAATGAGAGGAAAAGGTAGCAGACACTACATCTTGTGTGGTCTCAGTTTCCCTGTCTGTACCAACAGAAGAGTAGATTAAGATTTAAGGAGAAGTGTGGGCTGCTCCAGAAAGAGGCCATCAGCCAGCACAGAAAGGCTGACAGTTCCACTCTCACTGTGGCAAAAGGAAAATAGCCATAGACCTAAACTGTGAGCATCTGTCCCCAAATCCAAATGCCACATCCTGCAGTGTGGCAGTTACTTGGAGTTGGCAATGTCAGGTTTACCTACTTTTCAGGGTGATAGGAAAATTCAACAAGACCATGTGGATTGTTATGTTCCCATGATAGGCAAAAGTCTGCACTAAGTAACCTCTTCACTTATGGAATGGCCCCAGCAAGTCCAGTCCTCAAAAAGACTAGGGTCGAGAGAGCAGAGGAACAGATTCTTGAGGTGCAAAGGTGAAGCTGTTTTCTTAGGAACTTAGGCTAAGTTCTCTTTATGTCCATAGAGAGAAAGGTGGTTATAACGTTGTGGGAAAGGAAACAGTGCTTTGTGCATGTGTGCACATGTGCATGCATGCATGCATGCGTGGGTGGTGGTGTGGCATAGGAGAGTCAGAGGCATGCAAAAGAAACCCAGAAGAAGACCAGAAGGGAATACAGGCCTGAGGATACAGCAGCTTAAGGGTGGGGCCTCTCCAACAGGTGGCCCTCACAGCTGAATGGGCTTTTGTATAGGCAAGGTCACTGGCAGGTTGCAGACTGAACATGCTTAGGAACCACTCCTGTAATTGAAACTCTTCGCCTCTTGCACCCTCGACTGTCCTGCCAGCCCAGTGGTGAGAAGGGTCACCGCTGTGGCCCTCTTCTGTAACCCCAGCCCCTCCCTTTCTAATAACAATGACACCTTAACAAAGCTGGTATTTATTTGGCCCTGAGCCTTGAGCCTGTATTCCCAGGAAATTGCTTCATGACTGAGCCCACCTGTTATGACTTGGGTGAAGGTGAAAGACAACCTACAGCCCAGTCTGCATTGGCCTGTCACAGCTGTGTCCTGTCCTGGGTCTGGCAGGGTCCCTACAGTGACCAGGCTTAGCCCTCTCCCCTGTCCTTCTTCCTTGGCTTCATGCCCAGACACAGAAGCCTATCTGGGTCTCAGCGGGTTATGGAAGCCCGCCTGCCAGCAGGGCCTGCCACATCGATTGGCCCAGACAGACCTTTTTTAGGGAGAGTCCTGGGAGGCTCATGTAACTCAAGATGACAGGGAGAAGATCAGTTCTGCGTTTATGAAGCCTTCTGTCCTGAGGGTCTGCCTCCTTCCAGATCTCTCCTGTTGGAAGGAGGCCCTGCCTAGGGAGCTGCTGTGAGCTCCTTTCAAGGATTCTCTTGTTTTCTACTAGTCTTTGCTGAGAGGGAAGGAGTGAGGAGAGAAGTACTGCTGTGCAGCACGGGAGAGGTGGGTTAGACCTAAGGACCTGTCTCTGGACAGACACAGTCCAGGTTCAGCTGCTACAGTTCTGGATGGTGAGGAAAAGAACCATTACAGAGCTTCACCACAAAAGCTAAAGGGAGGGGGGTGTAGGAAGTCCTTGCTTATGCCTGAAGCAGTGTGATAACTGTGACTACATCAGTGTGGGTGGGGTTGGACTGCAGAGCACCTCCATGGACCTTCCCCTCTTCCCTTCCCCACAGCCAAAAGGGGTGGCTGGGGCCATTCCACTCTCCCAGTCTTCTTCCTCTTGGGCAGTTTCAGCCAGCCAGGCAATCCAGGCTGTGTCCCTCCTGCCACTCAGAAACGTGCACGATGAGCAGCTCATCCCCTCACCCACTGCTCATCACCCTCTTCATGAAGGACTGCCTGCTTCTCAGATGGGAGTCCTTCCCTGCTTCTTCTCAGCATGGCCCTTAGCCTTGTTTTGTTTTTTAACTTATACCCAAAGGCTACTTAATGCTGACCTGCTAAGTGAGCAATCTCGAGGACCAGTGACACAAAATCTACGTAGTCATGAGGAATTGTTGATGTGCTTTTCTGTGCAGCTAGTTCTGCAGTCTCTGCAGCGGTCTTCTTGGACTCTGTACAAAAAGATATTTCAGTTTCTGTTCCAAAGGAACCAGACTCCACTCCAATATATGTGAATCTTTCTCTCCATGGCTCAGTAGACTTTTAGTATATCCTCCCCTAACTCCTGACACACTCTGTCTCTCTCTCTCTCACACACACACACACACACACACACACACACACACACACACACACACACGAGCACATGGGTACACTACAAATCCAGGATGTGCTTCCTGACCAAAATCAAAAGCGCCATCTTCACAGATGACTGAGAAAGCTCTGTGGTCCCCTTGAGCTCTCAAGACCCCTCTCTGGCTGTGACATGGCTCCCTGGGGACAGTCTGCAGAGCTGGGCTGGATCTAAGGCTCAACAAACACACCCCATGAGCTAGCACACCAACAGGCCCTGGCTTGTGCAGAAAAGAGCGCTTCCCTGCACCAAACCTGCTGGATGTGATGGCATTATGGACATGAAAACACCAGGCTGTTGTGAGGCTGATCACAATCAAAGTCATTGTTGTGGTGTCTCAAGAGCTAGGTGGCATCTTCCTTGGTAAGAATTAGATTTAAAAGAAAATGGATGACCCATATGCTTTGCCTTCTGCTTTCTTTCCACTCCAACACATTCCCCACCTTTTCTTTGCTAAACTCTACTCAACTTCAGTGGGTATAAGGAGTCAAAACAGTGCTGCCTATCAGCTAAGAGAAGAGAAAGAAATTTAATTTGCTTTCTCTTTAGGCAACCAACCGCTTATTGTAATTTGGCTTCTTGGGAAAGAGGTCACTCTCCGGGCTTCTTCTTACAAACACCTGAGGTTTGTGTTCATGGATTATTTGTTAGAAGGATGGCTGAAAGGAAAACAAAGCCAGACTTGAGCTAAGGGCTCAGGGCAAAGTATGGCTTCTTGGTGCAGCATCCTGCCCAACACTGGAGTGGACAGGGGTGTAGGCCACTGGGCACTGTGTGAGCCCAGAGGGCTGTTGGGGTTCCACTTGCCCTCTTCCCTTGCTGCCTCTTGTGAAGTCCTATGATCTCCTGCAGGAAACAAGGATGAATCTACTCTCAGGTGCTGCTCAGGTTGGGTTTGGAGATTTAAAGATGATAAAATGGTGGTGGAGTCAGTTGTCAGCAACTAGGAGCAGAAGGGAAATTATAAAATGACTTTGGTCTTCCTGTATTGGGCTTTATTTGCAGTACTTAGGAGGAACAACCTATAAGTACTCCATAAGTCTGTGGTATCAGGCACCAGACCCTAGAATCCTGAGACTGAAAGGGTTCATCTTGTCCACACCCTTCATATAAGAAGCCATCTGCCTAGAAAAGTTCCCTGTAATGTCTGCTCCCTCTTTCTCCAACCTACCCAGATGCATGTGCCCTGTCTGTGGGCATTCCCATAGAGAGAGAGGGAACAATTGGAAAATATGATCCTGTCCCCTCTTGGAGGCCCCAGATATGATAACAGTGACCAAAGTATCTCCCATGGTCTCCTAGTTGAGAGCAGGCATTCTAAACTCTTGACTTTTCTATCAAGCCTCTCATGTAAGTCAGCTTTATGTCACTGTGACAAAATCCCTGAGATAGTCAACTTAAAAGAAGGAAGAGTTTATTTTAGCTCCAGGTTTGAGAAGTTTCAGTCCATGGTTGCTTGGCTCTATTGCTCTGAGGTTGTGATAGCACTGTACACCATTCTGGGAACATATGATAAAGAAGCCTGTTTACCTCGTGACAATCAGAAAGGAAAGAGAGAACTCAGAAGGGCCCTGAGCCCCAATGTCTCCCTCAAAGACACTTGCTAAATTCTTTTTACTAGATCCCATTTCCTAAACTCTCTTCCACCTCCAAATAATGCCATAAGCTGGCAACATTCAACATTCAAGGTCAAAACTATAACAAGGCCCATGTGGGAAGGTCCACTTTCCCGTCTCTGTTCTTTTTTAGTTTCCTTGTGTTCCAAACACAGATTCCCCAGTGATGCGCTTTAAGCTAAAGTGATGGCCAATATGAAAGGTTTAGGATTAGAGAGAGAAAGGAGCAAGTTCTGCTATCCACATCCAGTGGGCTACACTGGAGGCCAGGGGAGAAGGACCAGTAATGACACCTCTAGCATCGATGCTCACCCGGGACCAGCTTCACAGTGTCTTGTTTCCATGCCTGAATTCATCTGCCTGGCCAACAGCACAGGGAGCTAATATTTGTATATCTGTATTTAGGAATTAATTTTGACTGCACTTAATCACTACTTCTCTCCCTCTCTCTCATCCCCTTCCTTTCTCCATTCCTCTCCTGTCTAATTTTCCACTTGGCTGGGAATTCTCCAGCAGTGAAAGTTCAGGCTTAGGGGAGGGCGGAGGTAGCTGCTTCATTAGAGAGGATAATCTCATTGGAACCACTGGCTTGAATAATAACCCCTTCCAGGGACCCTGGGTCTTTCTCTCCAAGGGCTGTTAGTACCTCTGATCTGGGCCTGAGGGGCTGCTGTACAGAAGAAGTGGAATGGTGCGGGGGGGTGGGGGGGTCAGTAGGGAAGATCTCCAACTTTAGGAGGCTGGTGTGTCTCCTCAGAAACTGCTTCCTCCAAACTATCAACAGATCAGTGTTTAGGGCAGGAGGGATAATGATGGTAACAAAAACAATTGACTGAAAAATTTGAATTCACAGGGCATGCATTTACTCAGTCCATATAAACTCCAATTTTCCTAGCTGGGAACTGGATGAAGCATGATCTCCTTTTCTCCTCAAGAATATGCTTACAGTGGAGATGGGGAGTGAGGGGGACATGCTTTCAAAAGAACCCAAAGTCCCTTTGGAAGGAGCATCTCAGTATCCCTTCCAGGAGTCATGGATTAACTCTTTGAACATTTCCCAGCCCCAGCCTGTGCTATTGGGAAATCACAGCCCTGGAAGAGCAGAAGACCATTACTTTAACAGACCCCATAAGACATCAGAAGGAATGTGTTCTTCCCCTCCATTATCCTATCACATTTAAGGTCAATTGTCTGTGCTTTTGGACATTTGCAGCCTCCACCATCCTGGGCCCTGAAGGAGAGAAGAAATGTCAAAACATCCAAGGCTCTGACCTTAAGCTTGACTTTACACTAAGATAGCTGAGTTCTCAATACCATTTGACAGCTATTAAGAAAACAGAGCTACAACCTATACTTCTGTCTCCCTCTCTGCTCCCTCCTGGCTGCTGGGCTGCCTCCTCTCTTGTTATGAAGAGAACTGCTGCATTCTACCCTTTCAGTCTGATTTTTCTCCTGAGCTCCTCTATAATATCAGTGACTTTTTGCAGGTGCAGAAAGGAGAAGGCAGAGAAGAAGTGGGTTCATAATAATAGCTTATATTTATCGAAGTCTTATTTATTAGCTATGCCCTGTTCTAAATGTTTTCTCATGTAATATCACTTAATGTACATAAAAATCATATTGGGTGGGTACCATTTGTCTCTGTTTTATAGGTCAGAAGATAGATGAGCCAAGAGGTTAAATAGTTGGTTTGTCCATGATTACACTTAAATGAGATGTTTAAAATTGTAAACTGGACACTGTTTCCTTATATCTGAGGGCAAGATGATGATTAATTAGTTTGGGTCTCTCCAGGGCACTGGCTGGATGAAACTTTATGAACATTAGAAACAGCAAATAATGCAGATCAAACTTCCCCTTATCCTTCAGGAGAGAAGGATTCCTCTCTTTTCTATCTGAATCTGTACTTGGTAACTCCAGATGATGTTTGGCCTGGAAGCAGCTCCATTTTTCTCTCTTCATAATTTAATCGAAGACAGTTTTTAGACCTGCTGATTGCTTTTAGGAACAGGAACTTCAAAGTTGGGGAGTCAGTGAATAATTCAAGCCCATATCAGCTCTCTAGATCTGCTGTTAATGGGAGTAATAACACTATTAATAGCGATGTCAGTACAGACACTCTGGAAAAGTCCATAACATTAGCTTAATGGCTGAAGGTAATGGAGTCCTTGCAGAGGAGCTGGCCTGGTAAATTAACTCCCAAGACTTTGAGGCAGGCACTTTCATTGCCATCGGTCTACTAGATCAGCCAGGAAGTGCCACAGAACAACCAGACTCACACCTGACCTTTCACTGTGTGTCGGTATCTCTCAGAGACATCCTAAAGGATTCAGCTTTGTTCTGCAAACTGCAGTGATATTCAAGGCACTTTGCAGGAGACAGCAGGAAAAGCCATTAGGCAAGAGAAAAAGATAAAGGGGAGATGTTTGAATTGCCATAAGGACAAGATAAGAAAATGGGCTTCGTCCATAGCAAAAGGGTCCATCCTTCACTTCAGGTCTGGAGCTTTGGGAGCGAGAGCACAATGGGAGGAACGAGATGCTCTGAGTTCCTCTGTCTGATACTGTCTCTGATTGGCTGGTGACCCAGGCACTTTACTTACCCATTCTCTTCTATAGTTGCTTGAGCTCTAAGGAGAGTTCGTCAAGGCATTGTCACTACACTGGACTGGTATGAAAGGTAAAGCCCTGATCATAGTGTTTGGTGAAAGCTCACAACATGGCTACCATTGCATTGCTCAGGTCTGCTTTCTACTTTTGCATTACATACCCAGCCTACACTAAGTCCTCCTTCTGTCTCTGTGTCTCCTTTGTGCCTCATCCTTAGTAGGCAGGTTCAGGACATTGCCTTCAATGTATTCCTTTTTGATAATCAAGTTCTCCTTTTGGTCAGCCCCCTAATGTTACCCCTCCTGGTGTGAGCAAAGGTATCATCTTTCCCATGGCTCGGAGGATAGGTCCCACAGTTTCCTCTGGCCCAGAGAGCAACCCCAAGAGTCACTCAGGGTGTCCTGGGGACTCTTTCCTTCATCTCTTTACCCACACCTAGATGTGAAACAGATGTGCCTTCTCCACGAGTGCCCATCCCGTGGGAGGGGGGTTCCCTACCCCTAATTTCTCTGGTTCCTATCAAATGCCCACAAGGACTTCCTCAAGTCCCACAACAATCCTCCTGATACTTTCCTTTTCTCTTGACCAAAAGAGAAACCCAGGAGTGATCTCTCCACAGTTCCATCCCATCTCAGTCCAACCCTCTTCCTTGTTCTCAACCCACAGGAGAATCACAGTCCAGACTTTCTCAGTTGAAGATGGTCTGCAAAGCCCTGTCTTCACAAGTGTCATCTGACTTGCATTAAATACCGTTCCCTGAAACTCAGATACTTCCATGCAGTGAATTCATAGGATGTGTGCATTTGGGCACAGCTCATTTTTTATGTGTGTCTTTCATAAGTCATCAGTGAAGACTCTAAGATCCGAGGTCACAGTGGCCATGGTATACTTTGTACCACACAGAGCATTTAGCAACAATGACAAATCTATACAGCAGTTCCCTGATGTCATACAACTGGGAGTCCCACGCGGAGTGTACTCTAACTACAGCTCCACTCCTTTGATCCTTCCTGCCCTCACTCCCGCCCACTCACATTTATCTTCTGTCTGCTAGGGAAAGTGGGGAAGTCCAAACAGAAGAACTGAACTGACACATGCAAAGGCAAGGAAGAAAATATAGTCTCAAAAACCTGGTGTGTGTTTAAATAGAAAAAGTATTATAGTAAAAGACATGTTGCTCTTCATCTTCCTCAGAACACTTCCATTCATTTCAAACATTTTTAGCCTGTCATTCCTACCACTTTCTAAAACACTTTCTGGAAGTTCTTTTTCATGAGTGTCTGCATAGTTGAGCTGTCAAGGCTGCCTCAATGTCCTGAATTGATTCAAAACATTTACCTTTCATGATTTTGACTTTGACTTTGACTTTGGGGAAGAGATAGCAGTCACCTGGTACCAGATCTGGTGAATAAAGTCGATGAGGACAGCCATAATATTTTTACACGTCTGACTTTTGGTTGGATGGCACTTGGTGACAGTATTTACTATATGTTTTGTCCTACCTCCCCAAGATAGAAAGGAGTTAATATCAGTCTGCTGAAGAGGGAAGCGGGTGGGTGGTGAGGCAGAGCAGACAGGACGGGTCACCTCCTAATCCTGACTTGGAGGTCAGGAAAGGAGTTTGGGATGACTCTCCAATTTTTGCATTGAACAAACAATAAACACAATGGTCATCTTTTCCAAACTTGGGCTTCAAAGGAAATTTGAGAAGGAAAAAAAAATTGTAAGGTCTGAACACACTGAGTTTGGATACATCCTGAGAACTGCTGGAATTGCCTGACCTCAGCATGGGTCCCTCCCTGAGTAACCCATCATATGTCCTTCCCAGGTGTACCCGGAAGGAGCGGTGTGAGCGGTCCAGGGAGCCCCGCAGGTTTGCCTCAGAGATGAAGCAGTGTGTCCGGCTGACTGTTCATCCCAACAACATCTCGGTCTCTCAGTATAATGTGCTGGTGAGAAGGGGCAGGGCCCAGAAATCAGGACGGGGATGTTACAAGTGGTTATGCACTAGAGATTCAAGAGAGGAACATGGATAGGAATAGTGGTGAAGCAGCTCTACTCATAATGAGTAGAAAGACAGGGACAATGGTCCTGGCAAAAATGATCAACAGAATGGCAAAGAGAGGTGGGAAGCATTTAGTGACTGCTGGTGCAGTTTTTCCAAAATTGAGACTAATCGCTGCAATCCTGCACTGTGTTCGCTCACCACACAAATGTTTTCTTAGCCCAAATGTGTTCAGATCCAAATAAGACTACTTTTACCTCTCTTTCCATCCCACCACCTCCTCTACACTGCTTTTGTAACAAAACTGACCTCTCCTTCTTTATGTTAATGTTGCCTCTCCCTTGTCTACCTCTCTTTCCTATACTCTTTCCTTTATTCCATACCTTTTCTTTCTCCATTTGGTGCTCTTCCTCTCTCTGCCCTGACCGGCTGCTCACAGCTGGTCCTGGAGACGTACAATGTCCCAGAGCTGTCAGCAGGTGTCAACTGCACCTTTGAGGATCTGTCAGAGATGGATGGGCTGGTGGTCGGCAATCAGATCCACTGCTACTCACCGGCAGCCAAGGAGGTGCCCCGGATCATCACGGAAAATGGTGAGTGGTTCCCTCCCTGGAGCCACAGATGGGCAGCAGGCTTTCCTCTTGCTTGGAGAGAAGAGCTTATCTTAGATGTGTGGGGATTGAGCCACCCCTATGAGTGGAGGAGGCTCAGAGGAACTGAGTCGATGAGTGCATTGCACACAGGAAAAGGGATGAAGTTTTCCTGCTTTGCCCTTGGAATGGCTGTTAGAGACCTTCTATCTCAGTCCCAAGTTAGCACCCAAATCCACCATATCCCAGGCAAGGGGCAGGTGTAGAGGAGGCTGGTGGAGCTTGGCCAGGACAGCAACAGCACCTACTTTGCTGAAAAAAGGCCAGGACAGGACAGCAGCACCTACTTTGCTTTGTTGAAAAAATAAGAAAAGCAGAAGTTTCAGAAGTTTAGGGCTGAAAAGGCCCTAAAAGAAGGAAGGCAGTCAGAAGCCAGGATGGGTGGGTGGAGGAGGGCGGCCCTGCACACCTCTGCTCACATGGCTGGGTCTCTACCTAGAGCTGCCCCTCCTGCCCTACCTTCCCACAGCGGCCTCTTGTTTGTGTCCAGCTTCCCTGAGAAAGACAGGACTGGACAGAGGCTCAACACTGGCCAGCATGGGCAGATTGATTCTGTGTTGTCCCTCCCATTTGGGCTTGTCACATTTGTTCCGAGCTGATTGATTAATGAGGCTCTCACGGAAAGCAGAGAACAAGGCTGGAAACAAGGGCCTGAGGTCAAGGCTATGAATTACACAGGGGCTCCAGCCCATGCTTGGCGCCAGCTGAGGATTCCAGTGCCTTCGGCCCCAGGGAGCCCTGGGTCCCCCAGAGGAGTCAGCATCAGAACTCATCTCTCTTCACAGAGACGGAGATGAACTCCTTGTGTACATCTCCAAAAATCCACTGGGTAGCCATGATGGCAGCCTGTTTGGTGGTGTATTGTTTATCCTGGTTGCTCACCAGTGTGTATGTGTATGTGGGGAGGGGGGTTGTCACTTGGGGCCAATGAGTGCTCAGATGTGGAAGGGAGACTACACTCAAACAGCATCCTGTTTCTGCCTTTGCCCTCAGGCATCAGAGTCCTGTGAGAGTGGTGGTACTTCAGAAAGCAGGCCCCCATTCCCAGGGTGCATGCCTGGCACCGGAACCCTAATCTCTGGGCTGGTTCTGCTTTGCAGGGGACCACCATGTTGTACAGCTGCAACTCAAGTCCAAAGAGACAGGCATGACCTTCGCCAGCACCAGCTTTGTCTTCTACAACTGCAGCGTCCATAATTCGTAAGTGTCCCAGCCTCACTCAGCTCTCTATTCCTGAGATCACGTTTGTGCAGAGATGAGAGGACCCCTCCGTGGTCCCCTGGAGTCATTTGCCCTGAAAGTGAATGGGCCTTTTTCCTCCAGTCCTTGCAAGGTTAATGGAGACCAGATGGAGTAAGAGTGAGAACTGTGGGGTGAGCACTCAGGCATCTTCTCTGGCATAGGTCTGCTGAACTTGATTATGTTCCACTATCTACTGCAGGTAGACTACACCCAAAGACTACAGCAGCTAGCTCCATGCTCAGAGAAGGGCCTGGAGGAGTAAGAAATGCCCCTATCAGTATCCAGGGAGGGCAAGTGGCCTCACCACTCACGTGAATGCTCCTCTCCCACAGACCCTGCAGGCCAGGTCAGGACACTGGCTGGCAAGGGTCAGATGGATTTACAGATGTGCAGGGAAAGTCAGGAAGCCTGGTTCTGGGTTTGCTTGACTTGAATGCTTCTTTCCCAACAGCAGATACGGAGGGCAAAGACTCAGGCTGTGGAGTCACTGTAGCTAGGAAACATAATTATTTTTGTCCCCTATAGAAGAGCAATTAAGAATACTCCTTCAAAGCCAATGACAGAGATTTAGCAGCTGATGTTGCCCAGACACTGTCCTCTCAGAGCAGCCTGAGCTGGGACACAAGGGTAGCTCATTTGCTCCCTTTGCATGGCAGCCTCACTTTTCCTTCTAGAAACTGGAGGGAAAAAAAAGCCAGGACACAAACATTAGAACCCTGACCCTCTGGTCAACCACTGCTCCTGCTTTACACTTATTACCTTAGTATTTCCTCTATAAAATGATGGTGTAGATTAGACATTGTTGATGTGCAAGCTTTTTTTTCAGCATAGAAACATTTTTTTCAAAAAATGCTCCTTCCATCATACAAAGCAGATAGAGGTAGAAGCTACTTGGTGGGGAACCTACCTCTCTAAGGCCTCCACACAACTGCTTGCACATTCTTCAAAGCAGCTCCTTGAAATTCCTAGGGTCTCATAGGGCACAGGCTGTGAACCACGGGGCCTGACCTCTTCATTCCATTCTTGCTTTAACCTGATGTTCTGTGCTCCACTCCATGAAGGATGGATAACTGGTGGAATGTTAGGGCCTGCCAGACTGTCTAGAGCAGTTGTAAGCATTGAGTTTAGCTTTCTTTGTAGCCCCATGGAAGGAGGTATACAGCCCACCCAGGCAGAAACACATTGTTTCCACACTAAGGATCTTCTTCTGGCTTCTTGGCATGGAGCTTCTTGGAGCTTTACTTCTTGGTTGCCTGATATTTCCCTTTGCTCTTACCCCTAGGAACCATGTGTGAAGCTTCTGTACCATTTCCTAAGTGATTTTAAACTTTGCTCTGTGCAAAACAATCTGTTATTCATTAAATATAGAGGGGTCAAAATTAATAACTCTAGGACTCAATCCACTGTCCGTCAGGTATGTATCTTAGTGGACTCATGGAAAAGCTGGACATATAATAGTGCGGTATAATACAAAATGCCGGGATGGTCCTAGAGACCTCAGCACTGAGGTTCATGGGAGAAGGACCCAGAACATCCCACCATCCCTTGGCCAAGGAGTTGGTACTTGTCTTTTGTTTGAGACTGATTTCTCTGAATGTTAATATTTTGATAAACCGAAGGGATTTGGCCTAGTGCTTGGGATCCACCCAGCTCTGTGATCTGTGCTTCTGCCCAGGTGCCTGTCCTGTGTGGAAAGCCCATACCGCTGCCACTGGTGTAAATACCGGCACGTATGCACCCATGACCCCAAGACATGCTCCTTCCAAGAGGGCCGTGTGAAGCTGCCTGAGGTAGGTGCCCAATGCCTGGATAGTAGCAGTTCTTTCTATGAGTTTAGGGCACAGAAACTTCTCCTCTTGAGAGAGGAGATCCCAAAGGAAACTCCACGACCAATCCTTCCTCCCTAATGGGGCTCTAAGGTCATGTCATGAAAGAAGTGAAAAGATCTAAACTCTCCACCGGGCCATGGGTTCTGGGTCAACCCTGATGGTTCAGGTTTGACCCAGGCCAATGGGCCAGGAAGAGTTTCTTCATATCAGGTAACAGAGCTGGTGAAGGTATGAGAGAGAAAGACAGAGAATGACCTGATTAAGTGGAGGACAAAGGGAGCAATCATGAAAGAAAAAGTTTCTTCATATCAGGAATAATTCCAGAAAGATGGAGAAAGTATCCGATAAGTAATTGTAAGTGCAGCACAGAACTATTTCTTAGAGCACTGATCAGATGAATGAAGACCAAAGAGGACACATTAGCAAAGGGAACAGAGACATAAGAATGAATGGCAGACAGCAGGCAGAGTGGCAGCTCTCTGATCCTGGTTCCCAAAGCAACAGTGTCTTGGGCCCATGAGCAAATGCACCTGCTCCTGCCAGCCAAGCTACAGGAGGAGCTCAGCCAGTGTGGGCATCATAATCCCTCCTGGGGATGTGACACTCAGTCCCTCTCTCCCTTGCTGAGAATCCCCGAGGGAGAGGTGGACTCCATGACTAAGGCATTGCCTTTCTTTTCCCTTCTCATTCTTATCCTTCTCCTTGAAACTCTTCTTTACTGAAATGCAAATGCTTTCTGCCCACACTGTGACCTCTGTTAGAGTATCAGTGTGTAGGCAGAGACCTCAAAGTCACTGGGTAAAAGCACACTTTGAAAAAATCAGTTGTCCATGCATTTGGGTGTTTCCTATGAGTTTCTGTGGCTCTCACAGCTGCATGAGTCATGAGTTGTTCTGAGCGAAGGAGTGCTTTCACAGACTGTTGTTTGTAGCAGAGAGACAGATACCTAAAATATAATTATAAATGTATGTACCATTGGTCAGATTCCACTGAATTCTCTGGGAACATCATGCAGCTGTCCCAAATGGCAGAGCTGTGGACAGCCAGGCCTGCACCTTCCCAGCCAACATCAGAATCTACAGGCCCAGCACCTTTACCCACTCAGTGCAATTCCTAGACGAACCTTCCAGCCTCTTCAAATGCCTGTGCATGTGGTACAAGCAGGACTGTCCTGGTGCAGAGATCTAGAGATGGGGAGGGCATAAAGGGAACAGAAACATACATCACAACTTTCTCCCCCTCACCCAGCTTTGCCTCTCATTAGGAGCCCCACCTTTGGCTAGAACCTGAATGGTAAGATGAAGGCTACTATATGTTTGAGGCTGAAAGGGGAGGATATATATCCATCTCCACACCTGCTGTGCTGGACTCCCTTACTGCAGAGAAACACAAGAACTGTGTAGGTGACAGAAATTCTAAGCCCAAATCCCACTTGACCAGGGTCTGGATGGCTGAAGAAGCTCAGGTGGGGAGTGGACAGAGAGACTGAATTTAGATGGAAACAGAACTGGTGAAGGTATGAGAGAGAAAGAGAGAGAATGACCTGATTAAGTGGAGGGCAAAGGGAGCAGTCATGAAAGAAAAAGCAAAAATCTGAAATCTCTATAAAGACAATTACATAACTCAAGGCCTTTGAAATACAACAGATAGCTCCATGGCATTTTATCTTGTTCTTTCCCCCTTTGGACCTTTCCACACATAAACCCTTGCTTGATACAGCAGTCTGAAAAGCTAGAGAGAGGCTGGAAGCCACTTTGTCTCAACTTCGAGCAAGAATCTGGCTGGTTTCAGATGGAAACAAGAAAAGATTATGGAACCCACAAGCTCAAGACTCTTCCTCTGCAAGGAGGCTGCCTGGCTGGAAATGGCCACCCCGCTTTATAATCAGGAAAAGGGAGAATAGCAGGCACCTCTTGGCTTTAAGCAGGAATGCGAGTCTCTTCTGTATGTGTCACCTCTGTGTTCTTCTCTAACAAAGACAAGATGGATCTAAAGGTAACAGGAGAGATGTGAGTCAGACAGCCAGTGGGCATATCTTTTGCATGAAAAGCTGGTACAAGGCTGCACCATGTCATAACCCAGCTTGACCTCTATCTTGGGCATAGGAGCAGAAGGGCGGGCAGACCACCCCCAAGACCAGGTGACGGAGGCCAAGGTAGCATTTTGTCTAGTTTCCATCTGAAATCTGCAAATAACATGATGGGAATCAGGACAAAGCAGCTTCCAGCCTCTCTCCAGCTTTCCTGATGGGTGTGTCTGCCAGAGGTTGATGTGTAGAGAGGCCCAAGACTAGAATGAAAGCACAATTGAGCTATCTGATGGATTTCAAAGGCCCCTAATTATTTAATTACCTTCAAGTAGGTTGGTAATTTGTGCTCTTTCTTTGTTTGCTCCACTCATCCCAAGCTTCTTTCTTTTGAATATACAAAAGGAGCTTGCATCTGCTACTCCAAAAAAGAACAGAAAGAGAACAAAAGCAAAAGCCCTCTGTGCTTCCTGGTTTCGCTGTGGCAGAATGAGGGCTTCAAGTATCCAGACTGGGAGCTGAGCACAAGACGTGTTCAATGCCACCGGCCAAATCTGCTGGGGACACAGAGCCTTGTAGAAGATTTGATGCCAGGCCCTTATATTAGTTTTCATTTTTACTCTGACCAAACACACAATTTAAAGAAAAAAATGTTTCTTTTGACTCACAGTTTCAGTCCACAGCCAGCTGGTTTCAGGAAAGAAAGCACATGACATAGAGCACAATGGCAAGCTGCTCCAGCCAAGACAGCTGGGAAACAGAGAGCAGGGTAGGGGCCAGAAATGAAGGGACCAAGGACTAGATGTAGTCCTTCAGGTCATGCTCCCATAAGCTACCTAGATACACGTGTAAGTGTGCTTTACCAAGCTCCTAAGCATCTCTCAAGTCAATCAAGTTGACAGTTAATATTAACCAACACAGCCCCCAAGAAGGAACAGGCCTCATGCAGTATGGCCAATAGAGCATCAGCGAAAGCGGTTCACCTGCTGCTGCCGCCCTTCCATTCTTTTCATTTCCAAAGAGCATCATTATGGTATTGTGGAAAACTGATGAAGAGAGAGGCTCCAGACTAACTTGGCATTGGCTATGTCTCCCTTATCTGTGTAATGTGGAATGAACTTTGGCTCCTCTTTATCTGGGATGTTCATTTACTCTAAGAAAAAGAAGCTCTAGAGATATTGTTCAAGTCTAAGCTTAGAAGTTATACTCCTCCCACCTTGATACAAGGACCATTTTGAATGTGAAAACGGTGAAACTAGAATTGACTACCTCATGTGACCATACTAGCAACAACTTCTTAGTGAATGTACGAAGGGGGAATGAGTAAGTTAAGTCTTTGGAGAATGTTGACTAACTCTAGCCACTCTAGGGTTTGGGCCAAAGGAGGTTATTGTCTTCTCTGAAGAGACCATATGCAGAAGAATGGAAAACAAAGAAAAATGCACAATTGAAAGATGGCTTTATGGAAGCATCCAGCCACAAGTGTCTTCTCTTGATTCAGAAGAAGAACTTATTCACAAACTTATACTCCAGAGTTTTACTATTTACCATTAATCAGGTTCTTGCTACCATCACGAATCCCTGAGATAAATCAGCCTGAAGAGAAGCAAGGTTCATTTTGACTCACAGTTTTGGACTTTCATTCCATGGTCAGGTGTTCCCATCCCTTGTAAACTAATGGCAAGGAAGCACATCATGGCGAGAAACACTTGGTAGAGCAAACTGTTCACTACCTAACAGCCAGGAAGTAAAAAAGAGAAGAGTCCCTTGTTCCATAGTCAGTCCTTTCCCAAGGATCCCAGTGACCTAAGTCCACCCATAAAGTTGGCCTCAGAGGTTTCCATCACTATTTCCCAATAGCCTCACCCCAAGAAGCAAGCTTTACCACCTGGGCCATGGTGAGCCATCTAGATCCAAACTACAACAGGTCTGATATTGCTGTTATCCTCCATTACCACCAAGCACTTTCCATAAGTAAGCTGCTGTGAGAGCTTTAAAGATGTGTGAAAGATCTGTATTTAGAGATCCATAAAACAAGGCCATGGTCTACGTGATCTCTCACATCCTATAATTATAAAAAGGAACAAATGGGAAAGAGCCAAAGAGAAATCCATGCCCAAAATGTGTACTTATTGAGCAAGGAGGTAACGTCGAGGCTGAGGGTTCTCCGTTGTGCCTGGCAGAATGCTTCATAACTTCAGGACCAGCATCTCCCCTAGACATCAGGCCCCAAGCCACTGTCTTGGAATTTGGGGAGACACGGGCCCCAGTGACCTTTCTGGATGTCCCTAAGGTCTCCTTTTCCTTTACAGTGTTTGAGGAAATGCAGTCAGGGTCCCTTTGTTAACCAAGAATGTGGCTGCCAGATGGTTTTTCACCTTCCCAGCACCATTTTGTATCCTTTGGAAACCTTTTCATCTGTATCTCTTCCACTTTCAAAATTGGCTTTGTTGACTGTTATGAGGAATGTTGAATTACTTCTTTTTTCCCTAACAAAGGGCATATTCAGGCAAAGTTATTGGTCTGGAATGAAGAACTGGTGGATGATTGTTGCTTTTATAAGAGCAGCAAGTATTCCAGCATAATTATAATTATTAGAAATAGAATGCCCAGTAACATATGTCCTTTATGGCAACTTTATTCTGGTAACAAGGAATGATTTTGTTTCTACGAATGATGGCATTGTGATAACAACCACAGATACTTAGATCAGCTGCCAGAGTCTGAGCACCACAAAGGAAATGGAGAACAGAAAGGAGGTGAAGCAGAGTGAAGTGACAGCATTTCCTGCTCTCAGTCCTGTTCTCCCAGTTTCCACAGAGACTTTGTCTCACACCCCCCAGAACGGCCTTTTGTTGGGTAGCCTGTAACAGAGCTGTAAGAGCCACAGGTTCACTTTAACCTCCTCATCTGGCCCCCACACTTAAGCATGGTGATTCTTGGGGATTAAAGATGAACTTGTTTGGAAAAACAAACCCACTGACATAAATTGGTTCTCAATGAACTATTTTGCTATTATTTCTCATCTAGAGGGAAACAAGACTGATACTTATCATTCAGCCATCCGTAGGGTCCAACCCAAGGTTAACAAAAGTACCCTTGCCATGCCCTTCAACTTCCTTTGAGGAAACAAGCCAAATCGAGCTCAAGAACTTATTCCAACCCATGTACCACCGCCTGTTTCAAATATCCAATTACTAGGTTGCTATTTCTCCAGACAACTGTACTTTCCATCAATCTCCTCTGCCCCTCCCCCATTAGGATTATGGGTATTTCCTTTCTGTATTACCACTTTGCTCTGTCCATAAACCAGCCCATCATAGATCACACTAATGGCATTATAAACTTGAGGAACAGCTAGAAAATATATGGTGCATTACATTTCTGTATGGGGCACTCTGGATCGGAGAAGGTGAATGTAAATTTGGCGATTTGGTTAGGGCCGGCATGTCTTTGGAAGGGGGGGGGGGCTAAGGTGATGTGGTGGGAGAAGTGACTTGCAAATCATTTATCCCCATGCTTCCTCCAGCTCCTGCTGCTTCTTAGAGCTTTGCAATTCTCCACTTTTGTTGTAGCAACTAGGAGAATTAGAGCTTTCATCTTGTAAACACACAGCGGGCTGTAAATCCACGGGCCTACACCTCCCTTCCCCAGGCAACACAGGTCCCAGAGGCAGCCATTTCTCTCCCAGTGAGGCAGCATTCTTTATGTCCTAGTTCAGTTATTTAAATACGCAATGAAACCTCTGTATAAAGCAGCCGCTGTCATGCTAGACATGGTGGATGGGAACGCACCTCTCTTACTTTCATTCTTTGGCTTTGTTTCCCTGCTCCCCGTAATTAGCAGTGTCATCTTCATTTTCTGTGAATTTAAATGGGGGACCAAAATATGCCAAGGGTTGGACAGTTGACCCAGAGTCAGCAAGATCCACCTCCTCAATGCCAAGCCATCAAAGGTTCTCCTGTGCCTCCAGCCACTGTCTCTCCTTCTCCCCAGTCCTCCCTTACAACTGCAGAATGTGGCCCCAGGCAAAAACAGCCTCTGAGGGAGACTGATTCTTATTGCATCCATTCAGCTACAAATAATCTTGTTAAATACATGTGTTTTCCATCCTCCAAGAGCTGGCCCTTTCCAACAAGAGTTCACAGAAATATCCTTTCTAAAAAGAAAAGAATAGGATGTTTTGGAAGAAATCTGTATGGGGTTAGATACTCATTTCTGGGTAAAAGTAAGATTATCAGATAAAAATATTGTGCGCCTTGTCAGCGTGGATATTGAATGAAATATCGGATTTTCTTCACTGAAGCATGGAGTGATCATATATGTTGTGCTATGAAACATGATAACATGGGAAAACATGTGTCAGGGATAGGGGTGGTGGAATGTCCACCCAAGTGAATCCCCACACTACATTCACCATCTTAGCTAGAATCCTAACAGTAGCGCATGCTGCCTATCAGAGCCAGCACTTAGGCCTCACTGGGAAATTATATGTATTAAAATATTTACTGTCAGGTAAAAAGCCATTTCCAAAAGCCTACCTCCTTTGCAAAGTCCCCCATTATCCAAGCTGTCCCTATATTCATTTAGTTTATTAGTATTTTGCCTACCACACTTTGGGCTAATTGATAAGTATTATTACTTCTGTTTTAGAGATAGGAAAATAGGGCTTCAAAAAAAGATTATAGGATGATGTAGCCCAGGCCATCTGTTGGGTTAATAGTAAAACTAAGAGTAAGAAAAACAAGCTATTCGCTGTACTTCACAATTTTATGCCAAATGTGTGGGTATTTTTCCCCACACCAAGCTATCCTCTGCAGCTACCCCCAATCCTCTGCAGACACCACCTGGGTAGCCTATAATTTAACTTCATTCTGATCCTGTCTACCTAGTTAGTGTCACATTCCTCATGGTAAAAGATTCTGTCCCACAAGACTGCCTGCATGTGAGCTGCCAATCACAAGTCTGTCTTCACCTATACTTCTGACCAACCAGCTCTAAATCAGGGCTTCTCACATCAAGTTTGCTCCTTTTACATAATGGATCAGAAAACTCAGGGAAACATCAACTTACATGTTCAAGCATATCACAAAAGATATTACAAAGGGTACAGACGAAGTACATAGAACAAAGTATGGAGGCAGTGGCACAGCCTCCTTGCTTACTTTGGCCAACCCCTTCCCAACACCTTCATTTATTCACCAAAAAGAAAACTCTCCCAACCCTTTCATTTAGGTTTTTATGGAACTTCCCATCATAACGATTGCTTAAATTATTATACATTGATGACTGGTTTCAATACCCAGCCTCTCTCTCTCTTCCCCAAAGGCTGAGAGAGGGCACTGAAAATTCCAACCTTCTAGTCACATAGCTGGTTTCTCTGGGAACCAGCCCCATCCTCCAAGAGTCACCTTAGCAGCAGAAACTCAAATGTGATGGAGATGAGTGGATAATAAACAGCATAAACATGCTCTTTTCACCTCAACCACATGGCCATGTGGTCAGCTGCTCATAGGTCTCCTGTTTCAGAACACGTGGAGTATGTATCTTTAGAGGTCATCTCCCAGAAGAGAGGACTGTAAAGAGAGCAGTGCACAAAACCTGCCCTCCTTGTGTTCGGGCACTTGAAATTAATCAGGCTCCTTTTAAAATATAAGTCCTAGGATGCTGGAATAAGTTGACAAAGGGAACTTATGAGATAGTTATGGAAAAGCATTAGGAACAGAAGCAGAGGAGATGGTCCTTTGGACATGACGTAGGAACAGACAGCAGATGAAGAACAAAAATGCAACCTGATCTGGACGATGGATGAAGAAAGAACAAATATTTGTTGCGTATTTGTTCGTTCAGTGCCAGACCCTCATGTCCGTTCATTCCTGGACCTTTGGGGGAAGGATTTTAATCTCCTCTACAGTTAACGATAATTAAGAGCACTTCTCAAGATTCTAATCTAGTAGGCTATGTGGTCAGCTTTCCATAGCTGTGACAAAATAACAATTAAAGAAAGAAAGGTATTTTGGCTCCCAGTTTCGGTGACTTCCGTCCATAGTCTGCTGACTCTGTTGTGTTAAGGGGTGTGGAGAAACAGAAACATCATTACAGAAGGATGTGGCAGAGGAAGTCATTCAGTCTAAGACAGCTGGGAAGCAAGGAGGAGTGGGTCTAGATATACCCCATCCAGGCCCTCCAGTGACCTACTTTCTCCAAGTAAGTCCTACTTTCTAATGTTTCTACTGTCTTCCAATTGATTCATCAAGTTATGACTCTGTCAGTGGATTAATGCATTAATGGGGCCTGGGCCCTCATGATCCAATCACTTCCTGAAAGGCTCATATCTAAACACTGCCATACTTGGGACCAAGCCTTCACCCACACAGGAGTCACTGGGGCATGTTCCTCATCAAACCATAACAAGGAGGAAGATAGACTTATTTTCCTAGGTGCATAATTCCCCAGCCAATGTCTCTGTAGTTTAGAAACCTCAAATGTTGAGACCTGAGATCTGACAGGCCCAAGGCCCTAATCATGAAGCAAGTCCTCAGGTGGGAATCGTGGAGAAATATGGATGTTTCTCTGAAATTTCCCTTGAGTTTCGGATGCATAGGTGTTTTTGCATTTGGACTCTAGGTAGGAGGCAGGTCAGAATATGGGGTGACATGACCTAGTGGGAGGAAGGGGCTAGGTAGTGGAATGGTCCCTTCATGCCTTGTTGCCTAGGGGAAAATTGCCATTTTACATTTCTATTAAGAGGGGCACTGAGGTCAATCAGCAGTGCCACTGGAGGAAAATGTGCCCAGCCCAGCCCAGGGCCTCTCCAATTATTATTAATGAACTTACACTCAGAGACACCAACCTTTTTATATGCAAAGTAGACCTTTATGGGGCCACTGTTAATCAGGACTCATTAGAGAACTCCTCACAAGCCCGAGAATCACACAGGGAATGAGTGAGATAGACTTCAGCTCCTGCCCTGAACCTAGACAGCAAGAGTCCAGCCTCCAGGCAGGGTTCCAGCCCCACTCAGAGACTCTCACAGCTCTGCATTCAAAGAGATCCCAGATGACCAACTGCCCTGTCCTGAAGCAGCTCTGTCCACCAGTAGGAACTTTATCTTTCATGAAAAGGAGGAAAGATACTGGCATCTGAGTTGTGTAGCTGCCAGCTCATCCTTGGATGCAGAGCCATTAGGACTCAGACTCCAGGTACTTTCTGCACATGACCATGGGTTGTAGGAGGTGAAGATAAGAGGCACCAGTGTGTCCTGGTTCTCATCCCACTTGCCAGCATAGACCCGGCTGCCTGGAGAGAAGAGTGATTGTCATTGGTCATGACAATGAGCCTAGATGCTTTCGTTGATAACTCTCCTCTCCCCTAATTTTCCAGATCACACACCTCACACTCCAGCCTAAAATTTCACTCTTTTCACATATGCCCTCTCTCATCTATGTGGTCCACATTTCCATCTTGCCAGAGCGTGGGGCTCAGGTAGCAGCCAAAGTGCTGCAGGATGGAGCCAGTAAGATTCACCTTGCTGCTTTCTCAAGGTCTCCAGAGACTTGCTTGTCCTAGACCCTTGGTGCGATATGCAAGGCCAAGGCCAATACTGCTGCTGCTGCTGCTGCTGTTGGAGGTGGTGTGTGTGTGTGTGTGTGTGTGTGTGTGTGTGTGTGTGTGTCTTGGCCCCTGCTCCCCTTGCTGCATCCCTGCTGCTCCCCTTTGTTTTGTTTCTATTGTATTTTAATTGTAGTAGACTACATATATTATTCAAATTTACCATTTTGACTGCTTTAAGGTACAGTTCAGTGATGTGTATTAAGTACACCTAAGTACAACCATCCCCAACCTCCCAACTAAAACTATCCACCAGTGACCTGACAATTGCTTTCAGATACCACCAGTCCCCTTCCTGAGTCTGACTGCTCACATGTCTCATAGCAGAATCACACGGTATTGGACGTAGGATAATCTCCTCAGTGCTTATCCTTGTTATATGTAGCATGTATCAGAATTTCTTTCCTTTTAAAGGCCAAACAATATTCCAGAGTAAGGACAGAACTGATTTTGTTTATTCATTTGATGGCCTTCCACCTTTGGTTACTATGTATATGCTATTGGGAATATGATATTCAGTATGTTCAAATTCCTGCTTTTGGTCCCTTGGTCAACAATCTTAGGAGCAAAATTGCTGCAGCTCACATTCCTCCTTCACCTCAGAGAAGAGGGTTCAGACTGGCTCATTGAGCCCAGGGTACCTTCCAAGAAAGCCCCACCACTGGTCCACCTGTGCCCAGTGGTCTCGCCTCTCTGGTTTCTTTCCTTCCTCCCAGCCTCTTTCACAGCCTCCTACCTCTCTCCCTGTTCTGCATCAATGTCCTGTCCCTCTCTTTTCCTCTTCTGTTCTTTTTTTTTAAAGTTATTTTTTAAATTTTGTTGTTGTTTGTTTGTTTGTTTGTTTGTTTGAGACAGGGTCTTGCTCTATAGTTCAAGCTGGCCCTGAGCTCAGCCTCAAACTCACATCACAGCAATCCTCCTGCCTCTGCCTCCTGAGTGCTGGGATTACAGGTGTGAGCCACCACGCCCGGCACTGTGGTATGTGGTATTGATTGCTGGTGGGCGTGAGTCTCCACACCTAGTATTGTTGTATGTGGTTACCAGGGATCAAATCCAGGCCCTTGCACTTGCAAGACAGGTGCCAGAATCACTGAGCTAAATCCCCAGCTACACCTCTTCTGTTCTTTTGAGGGACCAAGAATGACAAAGAGAGGACCACCTCAAGTGGCTGGCGGACTTATGACTGGTTGGGATGAACTGGGCGTTGGAGTCCCGCCTGACTGACAGCTCAGGAGGCTGAATCTCAGAGCAGGGCTGAGCTCAGGACTCTGCAGCCTGTCACAAACTTGGCCTTCCTCTCCCAATCCAGACACGTCATAAAGCAGCTCTCTCTGACAGCAGCTCTTGGGACCCAGCAAGGACAGCTTCTAGGAGCCTGACTACCTAGGACCTTCTGATCCACATCTGCCCAAGTTTCCTTTCTGTTTCACTCTGCTAGGAACCAGTGCTGTAGGGGGCAGGAACAGTGTCTGTGAGGGTCACAGTGAGCCCTGACAAAGTGCGGATATAGGTACCATGCTCATGAAGGTCACCTTGCCCTACACAGCAGCAGAGCTAAGTGTGCCCGTTGCCAGCAACTAGGAGTGGTCCAGTGTATTTCAGTGCTACCGTGGGCTTAGACCATCCTCAGAGCTCAGCCAGAGCTTCTGGATTAGAAAGGTCACTGGAGCCCCTTCCAGAGCATTGCCAAATGCCAGGCTCAGCCCACGTACAGGAGTCCCTCATGGACTCTCCAGCTGTGGCCTAGACTCTTGATCCAGAGGCCAAGCCACACACACACTCTGCCTCCCTGTGGGTCTTCTCAAGTGGCCCGTCTGTCCTTATTCTCACTGCCTGGAGCTTGACAGGCGAAGAGGCCACCAGTCCCCTGGGGCAGTATGCCCAGGCTGCAAGGTCGGTCTCTGCAGGGAGGAGTGGTCGTGGGAGGGAGGCACAGGAGTGTTAGTGTCTGGAGCACAGAGGAGGCCTGAGAATGAGCTGAAGAGGCTGTGCACAGCCTCTGAGGAGCAGCCTCAAGATGGTGACATAAGGATCTGGGGTTTCTCAGGCCTCATTCTTTGAGTATCTGTGTCAGGGTGGATGCCAGATGGTCGTGTGGGGCCAGGAAATGCCTGAAGCCTGCCCTGCCCCCATGGCTGCCCAACCTGAGCCATGCCCATTGTCCCTAGGACTGCCCCCAGCTGCTGCGAGTGGACAAGATCTTGGTGCCTGTGGAGGTGATCAAGCCCATCACGCTGAAGGCCAAGAACCTCCCACAGCCGCAGTCAGGGCAGCGTGGCTACGAGTGTATCCTGAACATCCAGGGCAGTGAGCAGCGGGTGCCTGCCCTGCGCTTCAACAGCTCCAGTGTGCAGTGCCAGAACACCTCGGTGAGTCAGCACTGGCCCCATGCAAGCCCCTAGAGCCAGCTAGCCCAGCTCTGCAGCGTCCCAGCACCCACTGACCTGCTCACCTCCCTGCTCCCTCTACCCTGCTTGTCCACCCTGCCCCTGGTAGCACGCTGGCTATGAAGCCACCAAATGCGACACCAAGTGCCTGGCCCTAGTTGTAACTATGTTGTGACAGGTAATCCACCAAGATGGAGTATGAGGGGATGTTGGGCCCACCACAGGGTCCATGAGCCCTGTTTGGGGCAGAATTTCTACAGGGTGCCAGGCCCAGGGAGATCCTTGTCTGTCCTCTTCCCTGAGAGTCCCTCTAGAAGCCCTGGGCCTGCATTCCCTGGGCTGGTCCTGAGTGCTACATTTGAGCCTGTGAGGCAGGAACTACACAGAGGCTGTGTCAGCAAGCACACCTTCAGGACAAAACAGGTGGCAGCTAAGGGAACCATTGAACAGGATCAAGAAGGAGCTGCCAGGTGGGGCCTCTGAGATAAGCAGGGGTCCCACTGTCCCTGGCGCTGACAAGCTCTACTGCGAGCTGCCTACCTACTACCTAGCCAGGCCCTAAGAAGCGCTCCTGACCCTGACATGTGTCCTGCCCCATTGTTCCTCCTGCCTTCTAGCCAGGGCTCTGGTCTCTCTTTCTGGGTCACCTCTCTGTACCCAGATACTCAAAGACCTGCTGTGGACTTATGGACTCACAGCCTTTCCATGCTGAGACACCGTGTAGTTCTTCACTGTGCAAAGGGAAGACAGAGGCCATGAAGCTGGGGGAGATGCAGGTCTGTGGGGCTAGGATTCAGGCAATTCTGGGAATTTCTTTAAGATAAAAGTACAGCAAAGTACCCAGTAAGATTTACAGGCAAACCTTAGCAGACGCCCTGAGAGCAAAGGCAGGAACTACAGCTGTGGTTCCCTTTGGGATAACCTTTCTTTTGCAGAAGGCGAGAGGCTTGCTCGAGGTCACATAGCTAATTATTGGCAGGGCTAGCTGGACTTGGAGGGACCTCTTATGTCACGCCACCTGTCATTTATCCTCTCCTTTTCCTGAGCACTTACATGATGTGAGTGTCTTGGTAGTATGATATGGGACCCGAAGAGGCCCCCAGTGCGAGGCCTCCTAGGAACACCCAATTTTTCCTTCAGAAAATGTCTGAGAGGAAAATGAAAGTCGGAGAGGTCCACGTGCTTGCCTGAGTTCACTCAGCATTCTGGACCCTGAACTGGTCCCTAGTCTTACAAGCTCTCAAATCCCAGATGCATCCCCACTCTTGGTGTATGTCTCCCTGACCTTCCCGGCAGCCAATCTGTTTTTCAGATTTCAGTCACGTTCTAGATTTAACGTGCAAGCAAGGGAGATATTAAACACCTCCCGTTTCCTCATATATCCTGAGACCATGCAGACCAGCCCCAAGGGTTTGGCTCAAGTATTTCTCCCCCAAACAAGAAGGTCCCGATGGATACAAAAAGCCTGAACCCCACATTTGACTCTGCAGATGCAGGTGGAGATTTCAGACCAGAAGAAAACAGCCTTGTTTCCTGGAGATGCTGCCCAGGCATGGGGGGTGCCATCTGGAAGGAAATGTGTGGCCTCAGTGCCCCAAGGGGGGCAAAAATGTCACAAACCACAGAAAGCCCTGTGCTCAGGCAGATGTGGTTAAGTAGACAGAGCAGCCCAGCATTTTTAGCCCTGTCAGCCCTAGGTCAGAACTCCCTGGCGCCCTGGAGACCAACTCAGCTTCCACATTTTGCGTGGAGAGCTGCCACCATCCCTGTGGAACTGGAGCAGATTTCATGGCATTTCCGAGGCCGAGAGCGGCCTGAGCCACTCAGCTCTCACTCGTCACTGGGGACTCCCTGAAGGTGGGGCTCAAAGCAGAGCCTCCCAAAGACCAGGGCACAAAGGGACCTTACCACCCCCAGGCAGGCAAGTGGAAGTCCCCAGAGGACCACAGGGGTGGCACCCAGTCAGCACCTCTGAGAAGAGGATGGAACTGCGTTGGCATCTGTGTGACACTGAACTTTGGAGATTTCTAACTCAGCCGGTCACACGGGCCCTCACTGAGCAGCTGACATCTGGAGACTCAATGTGCCAGGACATGATGGCGTTTCTGGCTCCAGACCCTGGCCAGCCAGGCCTTCATGCCCTTAAGTACCCAGGCTCAAGCACTTCCAGATGTGCTTCCTGGAGTGGTGGGCACAGCACTGGCCTGGATCCTTTAAGCACCAAGAGTAGTACCTGGTGCACCCTGAGGGCTGGGAGGGGTTCCCTGAGGGCTCCCCTGCACCTGGCCTCTGTACTCTGAGCCACTCTGCACCTCAGTCCTTGCAGGGCCTCCAGGTCAGGGCTTCCACAGCCCCTCTACTAGGTTTGCCTGAGTGACTTTTTTACCCCAGAAATGAGAAAGTTTGTTTCTCTCCACTTTAAGTCTGAGACACTGAGACAATAGGAAGGCTACCCCCAAAATAACCCCATCTCCACACCAAGACCCCCTGGGAGGTCACAGTTCAAGAGGGCCCAGCTGTCATTTTTCTCAGGACCCTCTCTTCCTTTTGAGGTGAGTGGGACCCCAGTGTAACACTCATCTCTGCCAGGTATCACTTGCTGCCAACTGAATTTCTTAAAACATTACTTAAGCCAGGAAAAAGTCCTCCCCCCTCAGTTACAGAAAACTAGGTACCATCATGTAGAAAGAGATCTGACAGTATCTTCTAGATCTTGTCAACAGAGCAGATTAAAAGGCCTGCAATGGGTGAGTATCCATCCCCAGATCAAACAGCATTAAAGGTACAAATTCGGAGTTTGGACCAACTACTTCCTGCATACCAGCTAACCAGAAGTGAGGCAGGAACCCGGCGGTGCAGTGCTGTGTTCCCAGCTTTGGCCTTATCCCTGGGAGCAGGCTCTGATCAGCCTCTGAGAGGACTGTGTAGAACAGATTGTTTTGTTTTCTAAATCCATGAGCAATCTGGAGTGGGGGAAGGAGGGCAGGTCTAGACCCCTGGGTTTGTGATGGTGGAGGAGGCTGGTCACCGAGGTCTCAGAGGAAAGCAGAGAAAAGGGGCACACAGTGGGAGGAGTGAGCGTGGCACTGGGTGGGATGAGCAGGTGGAATCCTTCCAGCTCCACTATTTAGGGACAACCCTGAGCCAATGACTGTAGCCCCAAGGACAGCGGGAGAAGAAGAGGCAGCCCAGCCACAGAGGGGGAGCCACTGTGGGGACGCATGGCCTACTTTAGACCAAGGCTCCAGGAAAATGTCAAGAGCTGCTAATAATAGAGTCTAGGGCCTCCTCTGGTGCTGCAGTCATGCGAGGGGAAGGCCACGAAGGGCACTGGCCGGCTGAGTGCTGGCTTTGTGGGCCTGGTGCTCCTGGCCCAGCTCCCCGGCCTCACACCCCTCATATTTTACCCAGACACTTTATCATGTGCAGAACAGAGGAGGGGAAGGAGCTGGGCACAGAAATTGCCTCTGATGCACAACTGAGAGACAGGAATCCTACAGGCAGATGATGTACATGGTAATGGCATGATTTTTAAACCTATTTGTCTATGTGGCAGAAATTTCCAACAAAATATCTCAGAGCTCAAAATAGAGACTGCTTGGAATTAAGAATGTCTCAGTTTAGCAGATATCTTCTCTGCTTTAGGAGAAGGAGAAGCTGAAGGTCACACCTTCCTGAAGTAATGGGTACGTCATCCATTAGCCAGGCTGCAGTGTGCCAGGCCTTGATTGAGACACTTAACCTCCTGGCCTCCAGGAACCTGTAAGCACCCAGCAGGCTGAGCTTCTTCTCACAGATTAACTGTGGGCTGATTATAGAGAGCTATATAAATGCTAAGTTGGGCAGAGGTGGGGAGGCCTGAGCTCTTCAGCTGTCAGAAAAGCACACGTTGGGCCATGCCCACACAGGACACAGGTCACCCACTATCCTGGAGAGGGGGCTTCCCCATCTCCAGTGACTTCCCTCGAGACTGCAGTGGTAGCAGGGAGCACTTGGGGTTAATGGTTTCTATAGTATTTCATCATCGTGACCCCAGGAATTTCTCAAAAAGAATGCCATGCCCAGCATATCTGATTCTTCAAGTCTTTTCTATGGTCAGTTTTCTTCAAAACAAAAAAAGCACATGAGCATGTGCACGTGGGCACACTCACACTCACACATATCAGAACACGTGAGCTTCTCATATGTAGCACACATCCCCATATGTCTCAAGTGTCTGGCATGTAAATACTTAATACATGGCTATTATGATTATTCTACATAAACATAAACACAGGCAGCACAGACAGTGCTGTACAGCACATCCCAGGTGTATGCACATGGATTAAAATATACAGCAATGCTGGAGAGCTCTGTGTGACAGGCACAGGGCTCGAGGCGCTGTGTGCATTATCCTGAATCCTCACCATCCTAGGGAGATATGCACTGGTTCTTAATTCCCACTTAACAAATAGGAACCTGAGGCTTGGATCTTTTGCTTATGTTCAAGCATCTAGTCACTGCAGGACCACTTTGTGGCTGTGTGTGTGTGCACAAGCACATGTGTATCTATGGATATGGGGATAACATGTGCCCTAACTGATCTTCAAATCAGCATGTTTGTAAACACATTTGTGCACAGCTGACACTCACATAGCCAGATTTTCTTGTATCCATCTCTGGGGGACTCTGGGCCTTTCTGAGAGGGGCCTGAAGGGTCTATTGATCTGGCCGGGTCAGCATCTGGTACTGTCACTTTGGGGCCTGGATGTAACTGGCCTGAGGGGTGGAAGCGGGGCTCCCACCCTGAGTCGCCCCCACTAACTCTTCCAAAGGCTGAGTTCCGTGACTCTAAGCACTGCATCCTGGTGACCAGATGGTGCTCAGCCTGAAGTAGAGCAGCCAGCCCTTCCCAGAGACCTCTGGCTGGGAGCCTGAGGCCCTGGCCACCCCGTCCCCAGGGATCTGGAGGTAGGAGACAGATGGGGAGGGTGGAAAGAGGTAGAACCTGGCTAATGGAAAAAGATGGAAAGTGAGCCTACAAACGAGACCTGCCCGGCTCTTTCTCACCAAAGGAAGGGAACCTGTTCCTACACGCCTGCCCTCCATGGGCCAGCCCTGCCTCTTGCACACTACAGGGGTTCCCAAACTTTAGCCGGCACTGGAACCATAAAGAAGCTCTTTTGCAGTGCTCCCCATTGCTAGGGAGTCACACTCAGCAGGTCTGGAGCAGGCCCTGAAATCTGCATCTCAGTCCTGCTTCTGACTCTATTGGTCACAGCGACAGATGTTTGTGAGAAAATGAAAGACAGGCTGGGATGCTGGGCCTGACCTGGCGCAGACAACCTTTATGTCTATGAGAGCTTTCTCCCCTTATGCACAATTTCCCTTCTCATGGTTTCAGTTACCAGAGGTCAACCGCAGTCCAGAAATCCTAAGTGGAAAATTCCAGAAGTAGAAAGTTCATAACTTTCAAATTTCAGGTCTTTTTATGTAGTATGATAGAACCTCCAGTTTTTCCTTTCCATCTTCCTAGCAGGTGAGTCATCTCTCAGGTCCAGAGCTTGCACACTTTTCCCTGCCTGTGAGTCACGGGTTGACTGATAACCATGTTATCATTTACATTATTGAGAAATAGAGACCACATTCACAACATCTATTATAACATACTGTTATAATCATTCTATTTTACTAGTTACTATTTTTAATCTCTTACTGTGCCTAATAAATGAATTAAACTTTGTCATAGATATGTACATGCAGTAAGAAAGAAACCAGATATAGATTTTGGGACTATCTGAGGAAGCTGGTATCTGTTTGGAGTTTTGGAATATATGCCCCTGGTAAAGGGTGACTACTGTTCTTGGGTAGGAGACAATCAATATCTCTGATATTGTTTCTGCAAGGAGAAGGACTTTGCTTTGTTCTGTGGGCCCAGGTGGTATCAGTCAAGGAGAAATTCTGTGAGAGAGTGGACAGTGTGCTGCAAACCACCCCTATCATGGGAAAAGCACCGAACATGCCTCCCTGGCTGGGGCATATGGTTGCAGGGAGATGAACACCAGGGACTAAGGTACAGCCTGAAGGAGCCCAAGTGTGTCACTTGGGACAGCATCACAGCATGTTTACTTTGGGACTCATTTGGTGACTCAGAGATTTCTTAGATTGAAGATTATACTGTATCCCTTAGAAGCTTCTACTAATGGGCTGTAGATCTGTTCCTGCCCACAGCCAAAGGCATGGACCATAGATCCTGAGATTCTACCCAGGCAGACCTTCCCAGTACCTATGGCTGTCCTCTGTTTTACCTGAGGGAGATGTTGTGGCCTCTTGGAGAAGGGAAAGCACCAGCCCCTCCCATTCGGCCACCAGTATCCCCACAGCCCAGCTCCTCCAAACAAGCTGCATAACAGCTCACTGGTTTTGCAAATTCACCTTCAGAATAAGTCCCCTGTCAACAAATGCCCAGATCTCAGCTGCTTCTGTACAGAAAGTCTGTCCAATCCATTCCCTCTGTCTACCCCTGTGGGGCAAAGTCTGGTGGAGTAATGAGAAAATCACCAGGTGGGGATTGGGACGGTGCCCTGGGCAGCATCTGAGTTCCCTCGCTCACCCCTTCTCCTTGGGCACTGAGCAGCATCTTCTGTCAGAGGCAGAACAGAGGCTGGAATGCCCAGGCTCTGCCCTCTGCACTGGCTGTAGCTCCCCAGCCTCCACTAGCGTTCCTTAACCAGGACCTGCTCAGGTGTAGTAGGCGGGGCTGGGAGGGTGAAGTGGGATGAAAACCTGCACAAACTCGGAGGCAGCCAGTCCACCAGGAACAGCAGCGTGACAGGAAGCCGAGATGTGCCTGACTTTAATCCTGTGAGTGCCCTGCAGTCTTGCCCAGAAAGATTCACACTGCTCTTGTAAGCACCCACTGGGTCTTCTGCACTTTTATCTCCAGGCTCACATCCCCTTCATTCTTACTCTCGGCACCCACTTCCCCTGCTGGGGACTAGAGAGTTCTCTGGTGCAAGTGTGGGCCTTGTAGGGCCTTACGGCAAGCTTTTCTGGGAGGAAGAGGGTACCTCTTGGTTAGATATCCTGGGGAAAACCCAGCTGGACAGGAGCAGGAGCAGGCCACCTGCCTGCAGCCTTCTCACCAAGACCCATCGTGATGAATGTGAGCTCCTGGCTGTCTATAAACCACTCCTTGGACCAGTCTCCATACAGGTATGCCTTCCCACAGGTATGCTGCCTTGCAAGTTTGTTAGGAATCCAGGCCCCACTTCTTTCTTTTCCTCCAGGGCCTCCTCTATATACACATGTATGTGTGTATAAAGGAGTGTACATACCGCACAGCACACCACAAGGTCTCGGCTGGTCCTTAGCCCTGTGTGTACTTGGGGCTCTGAGGCTGAGCATCCAGGCTCTAGAATTCTCTGTGACCAGCTTTCTTCTCTCCTCCCCCCTGGCTGCAGTACTCTTATGAAGGGATGGAGATCAACAACCTACCTGTGGAGCTGACAGTGGTGTGGAACGGGCACTTCAACATCGACAACCCTGCTCAGAATAAAGGTGTGGAGGGTGGCACGATGGGGAAGGAAGGGGAGGCAAAGAGGAGCACTACCACTTGCTGAAACTCGGGATCTCCCCTCAGCCCTGAGTCTCCCTCCACCCTCTCTATCATGCACGATCCCCTGGGCTCCGGGTTGGTGGCTTGCAGGAGGGAGTAGAAGAACCTACTCACTGGGAACTGCTGAGCATGAGGCTCATGACCCGTTTCCCCGTGCGGCTCTCTCCTCAGCCCCGGGTTCCTCCTGTCTTCTCTTCATCAGAATGACTCAGGGGCAAAGCTGCCTTGGGCCCCCTCCTCCCATGCAGGGACTGTGCTCATGGCCCTTCTGGCTCACCTCATCCCAAAGCACAAAGCAACTCTTGCCCTTGCTTTCTGCAGTTTACCTCTACAAGTGTGGGGCCATGCGCGAGAGCTGTGGGCTGTGTCTCAAAGCTGACCCAGACTTCAAGTGTGGTTGGTGCCAGAACCCAGGCCAGTGCACCCTGCGCCAGCACTGCCCTGCCCATGAGAGTCGGTGGCTGGAGCTATCAGGTGCCAACAGCAAGTGCACGAATCCCCGCATCACAGAGGTGAGCTGCGTGTGCTGTACGGAGAAGACACAGTTTCCAAATGCCTCTGTGGCAAGGTCAGGAAGCTCTACCAGTGGCAGAAGCTTCACGGAGACCCCAGGTACAGCCCAGGTACAGCCCAGCCCAGGGTACAGGATGAGGTCACAGTGGACAGGCCTCAGGATTCCCCCAAAGGCAGACCTCACTGCAGCAGCAGAAATGGATTTGCACACTAGGGGACAAGACTAAGAAGGGGCCCAGGGAAAGTTACACAGCAGATGTGCAGGACACGGAGAACAGGCTCTGGCTCAGGAACCACCAGCTCACTGAGGGGTGCCATGGTGCTGATTCACAGCTCTCCATCCTCACAGTCCTCACTTGTAGGAGGGAGGGACAAGGACTGGGGCTTGTACATACATACAGCCTGATCAGCTCCATGCTTCCTCCTCCTCATTTACAATCATTAAAGTCACAGCCACAGAGCCTATACCAAGCAAATTCCTGCCCTGGGCCTCATTTATGTAGCGCACACTCCTCACCTCCTCGCTGTACACTCTACGAAAAAGACCACCTAAGATATCCTTTTCTGCTATGGCCGGAGTTCCTTGCCCCCCCCCCCTTAAAGTACAAAGAATGGAGTGTGTGACTCCACAGAGGTCAGAGCATGGGATAGGCACTCAGTTCCTTTCGCCATTGTGGATGCTGGTTATAATAATAACCCAGCGGAGGAGGGAGAGACACAAGTAGCTCAGACTCTCTGTAAGTGATGGGAGAAAAGGGGTGCCTGTGAATGCACAAGACATCTGATGGCCATCACAGTGGCACTCACAGTCCCATGCTGTGTATATGTGCAGTGCTTAGAGTCTACACGGTACAGACCTTCATGTCTCTCTTGGGCTCCTAGAGGTGCTATAACGAAGCACCACAGACTAGCTGCCCTGACCAAGAGAAATCCATCCGGGCACAATTCTGGAGATAGAAGTCCAAGAGCAAGAGTTTGGTGGGGCTTGTTCCTTCTGAGGAACATGAGGAAAGAAGTGGTTCAGTCTCTTTCCTGCACATCAGGGTGACCCACTTTCTCTGTGTGTCCTCTCATTTCTTCTCACTGTACGTGATCCTCTGTGCCTCAATTGCCTCTTCATATGCAGACACCAATGACTGGACCACAACCGACCTGCCTCTGTAAAAAGCCTCCTGGGGTGGGTTAGGACTCTACAAATGAACCTGCAGGCTGGTCACAATGTAACCCATCATTCTGGCCAAGGCCAGGGCTGGTATTACCCTTCCCCACATGGAGAGACCAGAGCTCCACGTCCTGACCAGCATCTCCTGCGTCCTCAGTCTCTTGCAAGAGGACTTCACACCCCCTCACAAATTGTGCACGTACCAGGGTTGTGTGACAGCCGCAGGATCTTCACGTGGTGGGTGAATAGCCCCACTTACTTCAGTGACCTCACAGGTGCCTTCAGCATGTTCCCCACCTCAGCCCCTCACCATCCACATTCCTGGTTATGGAGACATGGGGCGCCACTCGGCTCCTTCCGGTCCTCCATGTGTGAAGGCACTAAATAGGACACTTGGGGGCAAACACAGGCACATTGGACCTACAGAGCTGCAGCAAAATGACAAGGTCATTGTCCCTCCTTCTGCCCCTGGTCCAACCTGTTCTTCCCAGCTCACCCCACCCTGCTTGTCCTCTGTGGAACCACTGCCCCCACGCCATTAATGAGAAGCCAGCCCTGGGGAAACAGCACATGGCATCTCCCAGTGTGCTGGGCATGGCAGTCAAAATGACTTGCTTTCTTCTTGGCCTGAGCCCAAGAAAATCACAGGGAGGAGGCAGCAAATTAAACAAATCTCCCTGCAATGGAGGCTATTTACTGCCTCCCTCCTGGCATCAGCCCTCCAGGGAACCTGGACAGGGCTGGAGATAAAATTTCTTTTACAGGATGACAAGCTGGGGATGAAATTTGACGTAGACACTGTTGCCAGGTGCCAGGGGCACATTGGGGACTGACCGTCTGGGCAGCCATTGGGGATGAACCCAGACACCCCCTCTGTCTTGTTTGCTGCGCCTGGCTCACTTATGCAGATACAGCCTGTGTTTCCATGGAAGCTGTTTTCCACTATCGTGGGAACACACTGGTACAAACTCACAGCCGTGTGCACACCTCTCGCAAACATGCATGCCTGCATGAGGGGCATGCAAGAGGCAGGAGGTGGCTGGCCTGTCGTAGGCAAACAACTCCCCTGCAAAGCTGCTGCTCAGGAGCAGCCAAGCCTAGTACTTCTGCTTCCCTGAAGTGCACCCTCACTCAGGGCGGAGCCATAGCAGTGACCCTTGCTGGCAAGGACAGTAGCACATGCTGGAAAGGGCTGGAGGCTCCAGCCATTCTGACACGCACACACCCCTTCAGGATCCAGGTGCAATGTGCACTGAGGATTCCTCCAGGAAAGGAAGCTGTTCTGGTGTACAAGGTATAGCGGTCCTGATGGGATCTTGTGCTCTGTCCATGGTCATCCCTCAAAGCTGCCTGTGGCTGTTGAATCCTAGCTTTCCAATCACAGTCTTAACCCAGTGATGGTATCTTAGGAGGAAAAGCCGGGCATGTTGTTGATCAGTGTGCCAGGGTCAAGTCTAAAGTAAACCTCTTCTCAGGAGAAATCAAACAACGCAATGAAGATGAAATGCTCCTAAAAGTCCAGAAAGGGACTCAGAAAGGTGTGATTTCCTATGCTGCTACAACTCATGCTTCCAGATGAATTAAAGAGTTGCAATAAAAAGTGAAACTGTAGGGCCGGGGATTTAGCTCAATGGTTCCAGTGCCTGTCATGCAAGTGCAAGGACCAGGGTTCGATCCCCGGTAACCACATACCTATACTGGGTGTGGAGACTCACGCCCAGCAGCAACCAGTACCACAGACCACAGTGCCGGGCATGGTGGCTCACGCCTGTAATCCCAGCACTCAGGAGGCAGAGGCAGGAGGATTGCTGATGTGATTTAAGTCTGAGCTCAGGGCCAGCCTGAACCACAAAGTGGGACCCTGTCTCAAAAAAACCTTAAAAAAAAAAAAGTGAAACTGTAAAAGGATTAGAATAGGATGCTGCCCTGACAAGACCATAAGAGCAATGAGACATGGTCCCTGCCCTCAGTGGCTGTGGTGGGAAGGATGAGGGAGCAGACATAGTTATTACCATCAAACAATGTAGAGAAAGAAGGTACCTTGGAACTTCAGTGGAAAAAAACACCTGGTTACGGGAAGTGACATTTGGGGAGGACCTCCTCAGGTTCAGAAGATGATGCTGGGTGGGATGGTAGGAAGGTCTTATTTTCCTTGAAAGTAGATCTAACATGAGCAAATGCCAAAAGACTATAACCCTAATTTTACGTTAATTACCCAGTCATATTGCTGCTACATTTCTCCCCCACATCGTTCTTCTATGAGATGGGAAGGTATGCCAGGGACTTGGGACGCTTGTAAGACTACGCACAAATAGACCACTTTACTCAAGGCCACAGCCCTTTAGTTGTCCCAGACTGTGGGTGCCTGCATTCTTGGAATCACACCAGAGATTAGCACAACTGGAAGAAGAACAGAGCGTCCTGAAGCCCATACAATTTCTTACCTCCTCCCTGCAGATAATTCCAGTGACAGGTCCCCGAGAAGGAGGCACCAAGGTCACCATCCGGGGAGAGAACCTGGGCTTGGAATTCCGGGACATCGCCTCTCACGTCAAGGTGGCTGGTGTGGAGTGCAGCCCTTTGGTGGACGGTTACATCCCTGCAGAACAGTAAGTGGAAGAGGGGCGGCAGGGGAGGAAGACAAACTGGTATGAACTGAGTATCCTTCCGTGCTTGGGATCACAAATATTTCAGATTTAGGGTTTTTGCGATTGCCAAATATTTGCATATGCATAATGAGATGTCCTCATGATGGGCCCCAAATCTTACATGACCTTCATTTATGTTTCATATATACCTTGTACACATAGCCTGAAGGCAACTTGGTACAACTGTTTTAATAATTTTGTGAGGAAATTAGGTTTCTTGGTGTGTAATTTTTCACTTGTGACATCAAGTTGACACTCAAAATACAGAGTTTGGAGCATTTCAGAGTTTGAATTTTCAGATCAGGGATATTCAACCTATATGAGCATTGTCTTTGCCAAGAACAGAATCTCAGAGCTGTAATGGGGGAAAAAAAAAAAAAAAGACATACTTCTGACATTCTGGAGAGCTGCAAATATCCCCCACACCCATGCACACTCCCCTCCCTCAGCTGCCATCGTGGGAAACTACAGAGAAGGAAAAAAGTGATCACAGGGAGAGAAGAAAAATGATACTACCAAGCCAGGGCCTGGGTAGAGGTGGGGCAAAGCAAAATTAAGGCCTTTCAAAGAAGCATGAGTTTAGGTCCTTGCACTATCTCCAAGTCCCAATTCAGAGGTGGATCTGCGGAATGAGATACAATACCCAGGGAAACAATTCTGACATATAAAAATATGTGAGGGAGGTGACATTTCATATCAGCAAAGAAAGACAAGCTTGTTCAATAAAAAGTGCTGATTAACATCTTGGGAGAAGTACAATATCAGATCCTTATTTCACATTAGACATAAAAATAAATTCCAGATGAATTAAAGAGTTGCAATAAAAAGTGAAACTGTAAAAGGATTAGAAGAAAATACAGGTGAGAATTTATTTGATTTCAGGAAGAAGGTATTATAACTGCAAAAAAAGATATTATAAAGGAAAAGATTAGGGAATCTGAATACATAAAACTTGCACATCAAAACTCACTACTAGCAAATAAAATTGTGAATGACAATCTAGGAATATGATAAGACCCTATCATAGAGAGTAGACACTTTCCTTAACAAGTTAAAAGGCTTATAAATAAAATAAAAGTAATACCCACTGGGACCAAAACATTAATATATAATATGCAAAAGATCTCCAAAGGACTAGAAGTCTTAAAAATGCAAATTAAAACAATAGAGAGCAAATTTTAGAAGTAAATACCCAGTAGAGACAAGATACATAAGAAATGTAGGCTCACTTACTCGTGGTGAGGATAAATTGGGACAAACTGGGTAGAAGCCATTTAGAAATATGGGTTAGAAGCCTTTAGTGTGGCTAGCACACTTCTAAATCATTCCTTAAATAACCAGATTGCACAAATGTTTATTTGCAAAAATGCATATTTCAGCTTTGTTTATAATAAACATTTAGAAGTAATTTGTATGTCTAAAAATAGGAAATTTGTCAATTCAATAAATTATTGTTCAGATGCTCTTTAACTTACAATGGGATATTTGCTGATTAAGCCCATAGGGAGTATAGGGGAATGGGAAAAAGTGAGAAGCAAGGTATATCATCTACAGGTGCAAATTCTCAATATTGAATATGATCAGGATGTCTTTCTAAAATGTACCAATAAACTCAATGAAGAAAACATAAAACATAATAAATTCCGAATGCATTCAGTAACACCTAGTATACCAATCATTCCAGCTTAGCCACACTGTGCACTACAGTGTTGCCCATTTCCTGCATGATGGACTCTCTGGAATCTGTCTCACTGCCACCATCCAGGACGCTGGCAGAATATCGTAGGACTTATTGCAAGTTCAGGAAAAGATCAAAGTTCACAATTAGAATGTGGTTTCTATGGAAGAGGTATCGCCTTCCCATCTCTGTAAAGTGGAAATCTTTATTAATCAAGCCATCGTAAGTCAAGGTCCATCTGTACACATTAGTAGACAGTATGTAACAAAACCACGAAATCTGATATTGTCAAAGAATCATGGCCAGGCATATTTTCAATGTATTTTAAGCAAAAACCAAGCAAAATACAGAATTTCTAATTAATTCTGTCAAAGAAAAAACAAGATTGGAAACATACACTAAAATGTTGTGAAAGGAAATCTCTGGGTGGCTGTATATGTATGACAAGTGCTTTTATGTCCTTTCCATATCTTTTTACAGGGAGAATATACTCGTTATGTTATCTGGGTAGAAAGGTATTATGTATTTTTAAAAATTTTTTATTTTACTTTTATTGAGCTTACTGGTACATTTTAGATGGAATTTGTGATTACTATCATCATTGAGAATTTGCACCTATATATGATATACCTTGACTCTTATTTTACTCAGTCTTATTACCTCCCTTCCCTCTAAATATATAAGCTTTGTTTCCATTTTTTCCTTCTTATCTTTATCTTTTCCTTTCCCTTCTTTCTTTTCCCCTACCTTCCCTCTCTAGATCGCTTTCCCCTTTGAACATTTTCTTCCTGTTTTACAACATTTATTATAGCTTTCGCTCCTCGTTTACTGTTTCAGTTTCTCATATTAGAGAAACCATCTGTATTTACACATGTGTGTCCTATTTATTTCACTTATGAGGATGGCCTCAATGTGCATCCACTTAGTTACAGAACTTTTCCTCAGAAGTTCTTTCTGAGAGAAACACAAAAGGTAGATCCTTTAAAGTGAAACAAGTAATTTAACCACACATACTTTCAAACTTTCATGTGGCAAAAGATATTGAAAACAAAGTTGAAAGAGATGGCAAATGGGTAGAAAATAATTGGGATATTCATAACAGACAAAAGTTAATACTTCTAGTTCAGAAGGTCCTGCGCGAAGACAATTCACCAGAAAAATAGAGAGGGCTCCTACAGAAAAGTCAAAGTGGAGGCGTCAGAGAATGAAACACAAACAAAAATATGTGCAGCCTCACTAGTAAGAAGGAAAATTAAAATTAAGATGAGATTTTTTCCCCCTAGAATATTGGAAAAACTTTCAAATGCTTGCATATATTTAGTGTTGCCCCTTAGACTGGACCGCTGATAGAAATGCAAATTGAGGCAGCCATTCACTAGCATTATTTGGCTCTATCTATCAATGCTATATCTACAAGCCATTAAATCCAACAAGTTCCCTCCTTAGAAGTACATTCTAATAAATATCCAGAGCTTAGGGATGTTGATATAAGTTGGGTCATTTTGTAGGGCAAATTGAAGCAGGAGAAAAATAAGGATAATCAAATGACCATCAATAGGTAAATGGTTACATAAATGATAATACCATCACAGAAAAAATATTGTAAAGCTCTTTAAAAAAAGAGAGCTCTCTCTAGGAACATGAAGGAAAGTCCATGCTCTATTGTTATAGAATAGTGGACATGTTATCTTTATATCCATATACTTATATATGATGGGGCATATGTATGCATATAAAGCATGTGTGTGTGTGTGCATGTCAGGGAGGCCTGGTTTCAAAACTCCCAATAGATGCTAAAGCCTTAGAATGTTCAAATCTTTTCTATGAAGTAACACAGAACACATCTCCTCCCCTCTTCTTTAAGTCATTTCTACTATTTATAATACTAAATATAATGGAAATGTTATATTAATAATTATTATTATGCATTGCTTAGAGAATAAGGACCAGAAAAAGTCTGTACATAATAGGTACAGATGTAATTTTGGGGGAATATTTTTGATACATGCTGGTTCACTACAGATGTAGGCCCCATAGAAACAGAAGAGTGGCTGTGTACATCTTTGAAGAAGTTACTTATCTTTTTTGTGCCTCGGTTTCTTCATTTGTAAAATGAAGAATATACATATGCAAATCTGCATATGTGATCCCAAACACTTCCCTACCTACACACATGTAAGTGTTTCTTTACCCAGCCTGAAAATAGGGCTGATGGGAACAGAAACTGAAGTAGCCCGAGCACTAGGAGCAAGGAGCCTTAGGTCAGCTCCAGGCTCTGGACTGGTGGGAGCTCTTGGATAGGGCATGTGGACCTAGCTAGGTCCGGTAGACCTTCTGCCAGCTCTACATCCTAGGCAGATTGGATAAAACCTTCCCGTCCATTCTCACTAACAATCGCTTTACCAAATGTCTGGGGTCAGGGCTCTCAGACATCTTCTAATGTCCCTCAAAATTTCCCCTTTTCCTCAGCCCCCACATGGAGCCCTGCAGACAGAATCAGAAGTATAATTTTTTCCTTCCTGTTGCTGGCACAAAAGACCTGATATGCACAACTTCAAGAAGTTTATTTTGGCTCATAGTTTTAGAGGTGTCAGTCCATGGACAGCAGGCTCCATTGCTTCAGGTTCATGGCAAAGATTAACCCATTGATGAGGTTAATGCCCTCCTGTTCCAGCCACTTCTCTAGGCCCCACCTCTGAACTTTGCTGTATTGGGCACCAAGCCTTCAAAACATGAGTGGTCTTTTTTTTAAAGATTTTTTGAGACAGGGTCTCATTTTGTAGTTCAGGCTGGCCTTGAGCTCAGCCTCCAACTCACATCACAGCAATCCTCCTGCCTCTGCCTCCCAAGTGCTGGGATTACAGGCATCAGCCACCATGCCCGGCACTGTGGTATGTGGTACTGATTGCTGCTGGGGTGAATCTCCACACCCAGTATTGTATATGGTTACCAGGGATCGAACCTGGGTCCTTGCACTTGCAAGACAGGTGCCAGAACCACTGAGCTAAATCCCGGGCCCCAAAACATGAGTCTTTGGAAGGCGCTTCCTGTTTGAACCACTACAGACAGCAGTGTCTTGTACTCCCTTCTCCCCTGCTATTCCTGGGAATCTACTGCACAGTTAAAGGGCCTGTGAAGCACTGTGGGGCCCAGGGTCACAGTCACAGCTCCGAGTCCAGGCACTCACGGATCTCTCTCCTGCAGGATCGTGTGTGAGATGGGGGAGGCCAAGCCCAGCCAGCACGCAGGCTTTGTGGAGATCTGTGTGGCCGTGTGTCGGCCCGAGTTCATGGCCCGCTCCTCGCAGCTCTACTACTTCATGGTGAGTCCTGGTCACCACAAAGCTCATAACTGCTCCTAGGACCTTCTTGTGAACATAGGCCAGGGGGCCATGGGAATCCTGTGGTGCCACAAGTGAGAAGAAAGCCTTTGAAATCTCTAAGATCCAGGCTCAAATCCAGACTGAGCTGTGCCTGGTTGTGGGGCTCTAGGTACGATGCTCTGGTCTTTCCCAAAATCACCACTTGGCTGAGTGGAGGGTGGCACAGTGGGTGCATGAGTGCATGGTCTACATATGAGGACTCCCAGGACTTATACCTGGCTCTACCACGTACTGACCAAGGGAACTGTGACAAGATACTTAATTCCGTTTCTTCATTTGTAGAATGGAGATAGTAATATCACCTACAACATAGTATCGTGAAATTATGTAAAATGGACTTATACTTTCTAGTATCATTTCCTGTGTTATCTATAATCACCACTGTCCTTGTCAAATCCTTGCTTTTCCTGTACACTCAGGCCCACCACTGCCAGCCCATCAGTGTCGTACTTCCCCTCTACCCACTCACCATCAGTACTGCCCCATGACCTCTTTAGTGCTTCCTTCACCTGTCCTGCATCTCATGGCCCCCATCCCACCTGCACATCCCGTCCATGTCCCCGGACCCACACCGTGACCCCACCTCCCATCCACCAACCTTTCTTCCCTCCTTCAGCCTCTCTATGGTCGCTGCATCTTGCCAGGCCTTAACTCCCATCCAGCCTGAACTGTCTTGTGAAATGGTTTTGGAGGACAGAGGCTTGAGGATCTCTTGGCCTTGTGACTGTGGGAATGTTGGAGACATGGCACATTCCCTACCACAAACACCCAATGTTTCCAAAACTGACTTCTCGGGTGAATGGCAGCTAGGGTGGCATAATTTCCTCAGGGTCCTAAGCTTCTCTGGAAAGCTGGAGGCCTGATTTTATATATTGTCATGGGAAATCCTGCCCCTTCTTCCCCCCCCTCTTCCCTCCTTATTCTTTGCTGCCTTTCTTTTCACTTTCCTTTGGGTTCTTTCCCTTCAACTGATATCATTCATCACCGTACACAATATACCTCACCGCATTTTTTATAAATACTTGTGTAATTACATGTGTGCTGTAATGTAACACGAAAGCCCCAGCCGTGGGTTGTGGTGCTAACAACAGCACAGCCATTCTCAGTGACCCACAGTCTCCACCGTGGGAGAGATGGGTTGCAACTGAACTTGAACTTGGCAGGTGAAACTGAGAGAGACAGTCAGATACCCTCCCCTCCTCTGCTCTCTGGGAACCAGCCTGCCTTTTGGTGCCCTGGCAGTCACTGAACACACACTGGTGACGTTCACACTTGCTGGGTACTGGACATAGAATCTGGCTCTGGATCACCTGGCAGCCAGAGGAGGAAGGAGGCGACCCCTGCATGGCCAAAGCAAGCGCTGGGCTTCCACATCTAGTCAGCTGGATGGCTTCCACCCCGTGTCCTTGGCAGCAACCCTGGGTGACAAAGTATACAGGATAGGGAGCCACTACCTCACTAACCCAGCATTTCCTTTGGGCCTCAGCTCCCTCTGACACATTCCTCTGTGCCCGGGCCTGACCTGTCCAGGCACTAGCCCCCACACACCAGGTATCTCCTGTGCCCATTCCAGCCTGTCCAGTGGTCTAGTGGGATGTGCCTTGGCTTTCATTAACTCCTGATAGCCATCATTATGATGTCCCAGGTCTCTCTTTTCTTCCAGCATGGCCCCTTCCTTCCTCTACCTCCATGGAAAATCATTTGCTTCTAGCTGTCTCTGCTGCGAGGCTCCTGCTGCCTGAGCGCTTTGGTGGACCTGCCTTCCCTGGACAATTCTATTTCTCCAGCTTCCACCTTTCCCACCCCTCTTCCCCTCTGCCTCCTTCCCTGGCTGTGCTGAGCCCCATCTTCCATTCTGCAGGGCCCATGCATCTGTCTTCTCAGAGCACACAGAGCTGACCTGGGGAAGCCACAGCCCTTGCAGGCCACCCCATTGTGTAGAGCCTCTGCCTGCACCACACTCCATGGCTCCTCTTCTGCTGGGCTCCTCCTCTCACACACATCAGGGTCCCTAGTAAAGCAGCATTTGTCCAGGCCAGACTGTGATTTCTATTGGAGATTTTGGAGAGAAGGCAACCATTCCTGGAATAAGTTTGACCCTGATATAAAAATAGATGGGAACTGAGGAAGGGAGAGAGAAGGGGTGAGAAGCAGAGGACCTGGGGTGTCCCAATGTGAAAGTTAGGGGCAAGGTTGAGGTTTCCCTCCACAAATCAGTCCAGGGTGTGATCTGTAATTTATTCCCCCAAACCCAACCTCTAGTGCCAAGGGTCCCCGATCCAGACTCCCGCAGAGAAAGCTCCTACTTCCCTGTCTACCCCCATCCACAGAGCCAAGAGAGGAAGGAGCTGGCAGATAATGCAGGATTTGACTTCCCGTGCAAATCCACCGTGAAATATTTATGAGGCATGACTTGAATAATTAATAGTTTCTCACAACTCTAAAACATGTCTCCGTAACACCCTCTCCCTATCCCTGGAATAACTGCCCCACCCAGAAACCCCCAGGTAACAGCATCACTGCAAAACCAGGGGTTACTCACTTCTGCCCTTCGAAGACCCACCCACAGGCTGGTGGAGGAAGTACTCACCCTGGGGCAGGCCGGACTGGCCTGTGCCTCTAGGACCATGCTGTCTCCAGCCGTGTGCGCAAAAGGACAGCTCTCTCTCTCCCTCCCCACTTCTCTCCCTCTCTCTCTCTCTCACACACACACACACCACACACATGCATGCACAATTAGACCATACCACTCCACAGCAGTACACTTTTCCTTCCTTCTCTGGGCAGGTCAGTAGGCCTTTGTGGTAGTGCAATTATAGAACATGACAGCTGTCAAGAGCCTTGGAAGGAACTACTTTTTGGCTCGGTACCCCAATCTTCGATTTTGTTACCAAGAGGTTCTATCTTGTCCTGAGCCACACAGCCTGATGCAGGCAGAGCTGAGGAAGGGTGATTTTTTTCCATTGCAGGCCAGGCCTGGGCCAGCCGTGCCCTCCTGGTGTCCCTCTCTGTGCCCTGCCCCTGCACCTGGGAACACATGCCAGGTGGTGAGTGTCTGGCTTCCAGGGCTCCCGTTTGCTCCCTGAGGTGTCAGCGAAGGAGGCCTCCAGAGGAGAAGTTGCCAGCCTCCCTCTTCTTTGGAGCCCGGTTCTTTAAGGGGATGTGGCTAGGGAAGGGAGAGGGCAATCTTCATTTAAATGCAGATACAGGCTTCTCACCTGGGACCGAGGAAAGTTTTTCCATTAAAATGCTAATGAAAGAACGAACTGCAACTCCAAATCCCCAGCTGTTGCAGTTTTCTCCCTGCCCCCACTCCCAGCTCGCTTTTCACGTCCCATCCTGGTAGGGCCTGGACTCTCCTTTGTGTCTCTCTCACAGCCCATAGCTCTGGCCTCTGGGCACTCTGCACAGCTCTCTGCAGTGAAACTCCAGACAGGAAAGGTTGTTGGCAAATGGAGCTCTAGAGTCAGATCTCAAATATTCAACTCTGTGACTGTGTGACCTTGGAAACTTTCTTAAGGTCTCTGGATCTTATCTGTAAGATAAATCATAATAGCTTCGTGTTACAGTTGATTGGATAATTACATGTTTGTGCGTATGTGTGTATATTGCTCTAGACAAGACACAAAGCCTGACACACCATCAGTACATGGCAGCTGTCTTTCTTGCTGTCATAAATACAGTGAAGCAAACTCTTAGGGTCCAGACATTGCCAGTGGTAACAGCCGCACTGACTGAAAATTCCAAAAGACAGCTTCGGCAGAGGCAGTCCAGCGCCACCTCTACCCTCCCAGTCTTCATGCCATGGGCTTGTCCTTTTCTACACAGACCCTGACACTATCAGACCTGAAGCCAAGCCGGGGGCCCATGTCCGGGGGCACCCAAGTGACCATCACAGGCACCAACCTGAATGCTGGCAGCAACGTGGTGGTGATGTTTGGAAAGCAGCCCTGCCTCTTCCACAGGTAACCACAAGGGCCTGGCTTTAGGGGCAAATGGGTCACTGCCTCAGATAAGCAGGGAGCAGCAGCCAAAGGCAGGGACTTCCTGGCTAACTCTTGGAACTACTTGCTGCTCCTTTGAGAAAGTGTGTGCTGTCTGGGGGAGAGTGCTGTGGCCCCTCTGGAGCCCTGCTAGGCCCTTTCCTGGTACAGAGTACAGCCTGAAACCCTCTAGAACCTGTTTCTAGGGTAGCACCTCTCCAGCTGCCACAGAGCCAGCTGGGACTTCAAGCTGAAAATGACAGCAAGGCTGAGCCTCCTGGGCAGGTGGCTTTCCCTCCCTGTGCCATCTTCCAGCCCAGCAGAGCCCAGCTAGCCTCCCCTGAACTCCAGAAGATGCCCCGCCTGAAGATCTCTAAAGAGAGGGATTCTTGGAAGTGCTGAAGACTGTCCCTGGGCTGAAGTAGGACCAGCCCAGAGCATGCTTTACTAGTGTTACAGAACAGAATACTCTGCTACCTCTTAAAATGGCAAGAAAGGCTCGGTCAGGATAGCCTCAGTAGAGTGACACTGTCCCAATAAAGGAAAGAGACAGCTTGACTCCAAGTGCAGTGAACAGTGCTGAGACTGAGAGACAATCAGCAGACTGAGGCGTCTCTGGAGGGAGAACTGGGGAGAGGAGTTTGCAAGCTGAATTGGGATTCTCGGTAAGGGAAGGCAGGGCCATCAATGATCAAGAACTTGGATCCTCACCAGACTGATTTGGTAGGATTCTTGGTAGAAAGAGGGCTAGGGAGACCAAAGGGCCAGGACCAGGTCTGTGTGAATGGTGGCCTCGGGAGGCTATGTAGAGCTTGGTCTGGGAACAGTCTGTGTTCCTGGCTCTTGAGTTTCACCTCCAAGCTAGTATTCACTCACCCTTTACCTCAGAGGATCCTGATTCACATGGGGGGCAGGGGTGTGATTCCCAAGACCACTGTCCTCTGAACATCCAGGGCCCAGTGCTCTGCCTTCCCTCCTCCAGGCGATCTCCATCCTTCATCGTCTGCAACACCACGTCCTCAGATGAGGTTCTGGAGATGAAGGTGACAGTGCAGGTGGACAGGGCCAAGATCCGCCAGGACCTGGTCTTCCAGTATGTAGAAGACCCCACCATAGTGCGCATCGAGCCAGAGTGGAGTATTGTCAGGTAGGACCTTCCCTGAGTGTACCTGCATGGTTCTGGGCCTCAGTTTCCCTTCCAGAGCTGCTCTCGAAAGCTAAGGAGAGTCCTGGAGGGCCAGTCCTGCTCTACAGACTGAGGGACTAGATTTGGTTCTGAACAGCCCAAATTAGACTACCCTCCCAGATGGCTCCCTCCTTCCACCTCCATGCAGGACCCTATCTGGAGACCGAGCCCCAATTTCGGAACTTGGAGGCTATGTCCCCTTCCCAAGTGGGTGGCAGGTCCCTCACTATTGTAAACGGGCATTCTGTTTCTGCTTCAGGCTGTGGTGTGTGGGAGGAGTGAGATCAAGCCAACTTCCCTGAGGAGCAGGGTATGGGCACGGCTCCCTGTTCCCTTAATGTCTACCATGACGGTACTGAATATCGCAGATAGCTGAACAGTGTTGGATGCTGGTATAGAAAGACCCTGATCAAGAGTCAAAGCTCTTCAGCCATTCAGCTGGGGCAAGTCACAAACTCTTCCACTTTTCTGCAAATAACCTGGGGATTTGGAAACCTGAGGCTCTGGAAGCCTATATCTCACAGCAGAGGCGGGGCTGCGTGCACACCGCGTGTGTGCTTTTCCATGTAGTGGAAGATGCATGAAGCAAAGCAGGCTCATCTTCCTTCCCTGCCCCCTGTCTGGGCCTCAGACCTGTCCCTTCTGTCCCTGCCAGAGTTCAGTTCTCCTGTGACCAACACTGTATGCTCCAGCTAAGTGGGAGCAGTGAGGGACAGCATGAAGAAGTTCTCTCTATGGCTAGAGCAGGGACCAGTCTAATCAAAGGAACCATTTTAAAACCAATAGTCTCTGGTCCAAATATGGCTGGTCACTTGCTTTTTTAAATAAAGTTTTATTTACACACATTTATGTCATTCCATTTGAATAGCTTCTAGCTGCTTAATCACCACCACAGGAAGCAGCTAAGTAATTATGACAGGGACTCTTAGGCCTGTAGATCCTAAATTATTTACTGTGTAGCTCTTTTCAGAACAGATATGCCCCCTGTTTTGACCCAGAGGAAAGGAGTGGCTGCAGTGGTGAGATGTGGCTAGGCTCACCAGTCACTGGGTCAGGCTGTCCCGGGAGCTTTCAATAGGATCTTGTTGCAGTTGAGGAAGATACAGACCAGGAGGGAAACAGCCTATCAAAAACACAGCCCTTGACCCCAGGGCTGGCACATCAAGGGAGTTAACATAGCCCCTGCAGCTTTATTTGCTAAGCTCTGGGACTCTGAGAAATCTACCTCCTATGGGCCGGGGAGTTAGCTCAGTGGTTCCGGCGCCTGTCTCGCAAGCGCAAGGACCCGGTTCGATTCCCCGGTAACCACATAACAATACTGGGTGTGGAGACCCACACCCAGCAGCAACCAGTACCACATACCACAGTGCCGGGCATGGTGGCTCACGCCCTGTAATCCCAGCACTCGGGAAGCAGAGGCAGGAGGATTGTGATGTGAGTTGGAGGCTGAGCTGAGGGCCAGCCTGAACCACAAAGCGAGACCCTGTCTCAAAAAAACCTAAAAAAAAAAAAAAAGAAATCTACCTCCTGGTGTCGTCCTCACAGGAAGAGACATATCATCCTTCCCAGTACTCATCAGCCATCCTGATGTCATGCTCATGTCAAAGGAGGCTGGAGACATTTCCAGGGGTGCCACCAGCTGCAGGGCTCCTGGTTGGGTTGAGGAATCTGAGGCCTGGTGGGCTCTGGCCAGGGGGTGGCTATGCAGTGCTCAGCCAGCAGCCCTGTTGTTGCAGACAGGATAAAGGCATCACACCTGCCTATGAACTGATGAATGAGAAGACGGGGGAGATGGCCACATTTCACACGCTCATCTTGCCCCCTCTTGGGACAAAAAATTCACTGTGGGAATGCATGTCCCAGGAATCTGTGTATGCTCTGGGCGCAGAGGAAGGAGCGAACTGGGAGCCTAATGTTGGGAAGCTGGAATGATGGGTAAAAATCATTATGAGAGTCTCACCCACCGAGCTTAGGACTAATGAATTTGCTGAGCTCTTTTTTGCATGGCAGGAATCTTCTCAAAGATGCTCCTTGCCTAGAAAATAAGTTAATCCTTGCTGTCCTTTGAGTAGCACCCAAGGAAGCTGAGTGCTGCCTACCCCTTCCCATCATCCTCCCTGGGGACATGGCAGTGGCATCCTTTGAAGCGCTATTCAGAGATGAGTTTCCTGAACTCCCTCCTTCAGGGTCCTGTACCCCACAGTGTGCAGGAGGCCTGACTCTGGAGCCTTCCACACTCACTTCCTAATGAAGTTTTCTGAGCATTTGGGCCACTGCTTTTCCTAGATCTCAACCTGCTGAAACCTCCAGGGATGAAGGTGTTAGTCTGATCATCAGAGAGCCAGAGGGAGCTGCACTTGGACCTCAGAGGGTCTGATATGACATCCAGCTTCCATTAGGCCAGAACCAAGGTGAAAAAAGCTTCAGGAGCAGTGAGGGCCAGGGAAACTCCAGGGAAGTCTCCAGGTAGCCGGTGTAGGCAGCCTCAGGCCACAAGCCTCTGGAACTCAAGGGGTGATGCTGTCACCTGTGACTCCACACTGTCCTCCCTCCAAAGCAGCTCAGTGAAGGGGCCATAGACATCTGGACATCACTGTCTTCCCCTTGGCTGCTGAGACGCTCATTCCTATTACCATGCAATTGGCTTGTCATCCTCGTCCCCAAGAACGTTATTGTGCTGTCTGCTTATCATTGTTCTATTGTCAGAGCGCATCATGATTATCATCATCATCGCCATCGGGTGCCATTGTTGCTACCCTGTGATTCATGTGCCCTATTCTTTCCTCCCTGGCAGTGGGAATACACCCATCGCTGTCTGGGGCACTCACCTGGACCTCATTCAGAACCCCCAGATCCGTGCCAAACATGGAGGGAAGGAACACATCAATGTGAGTCCAACATATTGCTTTCTCAAGGTGGGGGGCATCCCATGCACCCCTGGCCATGGAGGAACCCACAGCCTGTGACCCCTCAGTGCTGGAATGGTGGCATTTTCAGGCCGTAAGTGTGCAGTCCTGGAGCACTTACCACTTCTAAAGTTTCTGGGGTTTCACATCCTCACTCCTCCATTCTTTCCGCCCGCTCCTGTTCCCCAGCTTAGAAATTAAACTAGTCGGGCCGGGGAGTTAGCTCAGTGGTTCCAGCGTCTGTCTTGCAAGCGCAAGGGCCCGGGTTTGATTCCCCGGGAACCACATAACAATACTGGGTGTGGAGACTCACACCCAGCAGCAACCAGTACCACATACCACAGTGCCGGGCATGGTGGCTCACGCCTGTAATCCCAGCACTCGGGAGGCAGAGGCAGGAGGATTGTGATGTGAGTTGGAGGCTGAGCTCAGGGCCAGCCTGAACCACAAAGCGAGACCCTGTCTCAAAAAACCTAAAAAAAAAAA
>PVIR01001992.1:0-110392 GCA_004026965.1 Petromus typicus
GCAAACTGAAGCTCTACGGGGACACAGCCAGGCACTCTGAGAACAGACCTTAGCAACGCTCCCCATTTTATCAACGCGGAACCCCGTCAGCTATCAGTAAGGAGCCCCCTCTCAGGAGGGGCAGACTCAGAGCTCTGCTGTCGGGCACAGACTGCCCTCAGGGCAGTGGTTCCAGCCATCGAGGCTTCACACGCATGCCAGGTGCCTAGTGCGTTCCCCGGGCACACAGCTCCAGGTACTAACAGAATCTTTGTCTCTCTCCAACTTCAGATGCTGATACTCCAGCCCAGCGTGACAACATTTGGGAAAAAGACCTCGGTGGTATAACTAGGGCTAGAGGAGTCAGTGAGGGTGGGATTCGCGCCCTTCAGAGGGGTACCAGACAGCCACTGTCTCTCTGTACCATCGAGGACAGTGAGAGTGACCTTCTCCTGGCAGGAATTGAGAGGGGCCAATACAACCAACACCCTGATCTCCAACTTCTCGGCCTCCAGAGCTCTGAAAAATAAACATCTGCAACTAGAGCAGCTCAGTCTGGAGTTTGTTACACAACTGCCTCAACAGCGTGTTCCAGGTCACCCACCACCTGAAGACAGATGTGACCAATGACCTGCTGTGGCCTGCAGGTGAGCAGGAACACGTCACCCGTGTGGGGACCCAGAGATGGTGACCACTCTGCTTTCTGTCCCATCGGCCATGAGGTCCAGCCAGGTGCCCAGAGATGGTTCATAGTCAGCCTGGAACCTAGAAAAAAGCCCCAAGCTTGTCTCCTTATGTTATACAGCTAGGATATCTTACACATATCGCTTTGCAGGTTTCAAATATGACATAATGAGCAGTAAAACCTTACAAAAATCAAGATGCAGTCAAGTGGAAACAGCAGATTGCATGCAGTAATTTCAGAAATAATACCACGCTACATCCCCGGTTATAAACAATGATGAACATATCACAGCGATCAACCTGGGGTCTCTGAATCCCCCAGCCCTGCAGGCTCATTTATCTCATTTAATTTTTACAATAGCCTTCCATGGCAGAAGTTTTCATTACCCTCATTTTGCAGACCAAAAATAAAAATGAAGACAGAGAAGTTAGGTCAGCACGCAGTGTCACCCAGCTAATGAGAACCCACCCAACTCTTGATTGTGCAAAAGTCAGTCACTTAAGTTCCTTGCCCGTCCTCCTTCCTACCAGAGAGGTGATGTCACCCGAGGTCTTTTACGAATATTCAACCATTAGCCATCTTCCTTAGTCCACTGGGACGTCTGTAACAAGATGCTGTGAGCTGAGCAGTTTGTAAGTAACAGAAACATTTCTCACAGTTCTGGAGGGTGGAAAGTCCAAGACAAAGGAGCTGAAAGATTTAGGAGCCACTCACTTCCTGGTGCCCGGATGGCAGCCTCTTGCTGTCTGCTCATGTGTCTCAAGGTCCTGGCAAATCAATGGGGGTCCTTTTCTAAGAGCACTGATCTCATCCTGTATCTGTCATGCTCGAGACCCCCTCCTGACACCGCCACATGAATGTGAGCCACATATGGTTCTGGTGCCTACCTCACATGTGCATGATCTTGAGATCCATCCCTGATACCAAAAACAAACAAATAAGTCAACAAACAAGCTTCATTACACAGCTTTTTTTTAATTGAAATTTTTATTGCTATATTACATATGCACATCAAGATTGCACTCAACAATGAGAACTTGTACCAGTATATGACACAATTCAATTCTCATTACGCAGCTTTTAAACAGAATGTCCTTGATACATATTCATTGAAAGAATTATCATCATAAATCTGGAAAATAGGGCCGGGATGTAGCTCAGTGGTTCCGGCGCCTGTCTTACAAGCGCAAGGACCCGGATTCAATCCCCGGTAACCACATAACAACACTGGGCATGGAGACTCACACCCAGCAGCAACCAGTACCACATACCACAGTGCCGGGTGTGGTGGCTCACGCCTGTAATCCCAGCACTCGGGAGGCAGAGGCAGGAGGATTGCTGTGATGTGAGTTGGAGGCTGAGCTCGGGGCCAGCCTGAACTACAAAGTGAGACCCTGTCTCAAAAAATATAAAAAAATTTTTAAAAATAATAAATAAATAAATAAATAAATCTGGAAAACATAGGATGATGCTAAAATGGGTATCCAGTACTTATTGAAATTGTAAAACTAAACCTCTGGTTTTTCCAATCTCCATTCCTAACCCTACTCACAGGAACCTGGACTGTTTGTGTGTGAGGTACAGGCATCTAGGCGGATGACTCACTTCATGTTGAGTTGGCAGACCCGAGATTGTGTGCATGTGAGCCTTCTGGGCATGTGGGAAGGCCTTGACCGACTGGAACCATTCATTCCAGCTTCAGGAGAAGAAACATAAATTATGTAAGTGACATATGATGACTTGGTGAGAAAAGAAATTGTCCAACCGAGGGGTCAGAGCACAGTGACTTCATCTGCATCCCTTTCTTCATTATTATCTGCTGATCTGTGAGATAAAAGCCAGGATCTTCAAAATGATCCTGCATGTCAGAGATAGTGCGCAAATTATGATAAATTACTCTCCACCTCCTACTACAAGACACGGACTCATCTACTACAAACTTTGCTTCATTAAGGACCAAGAGTGGAAGACTTTTCTGCCTGATTAATTTTCAGTCCACAAGAACACACACTGAGCATTGCTGTGAAAAAAAGTTAATGGAAATAAATAACCGTCTTCCTCCATTTTTCTGATCATCAAGAAAGCTGACATCCTTCTCATACACATAGGAAGATATGTGGAGAAGCAGACCTGGCATTTCACTAGAGACTGAATAAGAAACACTTTGAAGGGCTTTGCTATTTGTTATCTGTGGAACATTGAGCAAACTTTTTATGCCTTTGAATGTTCACATCTTTATCTATAATATAGGCCTTAATCTTTATTGCCAGTAATAGTAGTGATTTTGGGGGCTACCAGGAATTACTATGAAAGTCTTTGGATATTTTTAAGTATAATTTAAAAAAAAAAACAAGACTGATGAGCAAAATGCACCACTGACTTGTTCTGAGTCTTTTGTTTGGCCTACTAACCACAATAGTAGTTTATTATTGCAGAAAAGCACATGCAAGGCAGTGTTTGGTGTACTTTAAACACAATAACTCATCTAAGTGTGAATGAACAGCAACAAAACTATGAGGAAGATATTCTTATTTTTATTTTTTTTATTTATTTTTTTTTTTAGGTTTTTTGAGACAGGGTCTCGCTTTGTAGTTCAGGCTGGCCCTAAGCTCAGCCTCAAACTCACATCACAGCAATCCTCCTGCCTCTGCCTCCCAAGTGCTGGGATGACAGGCGTGAGCCACCACGCCCGGCACTGTGGTATGTGGTACTGGTTGCTGCTGGGGTGAGTCTCCACGTCCAGTATTGTATGTGGTTATTGGAGATTGAACCTGGGCCCTTGTGCTTGCAAGACAGGCGCCGGAACCACTGAGCTATCTCCCCAGCCCGAGGAAGCTATTCTTGTCCCATTTTTCAGATTAGGATACTAAGACATGGTTCAAGTGACTTTCCCTGCCGAACTCAAAAAAAACCTGAAAAAATTCAAATCAAACCTGAGTAGTCTGATTCTAGCATCCATAACCTCAGTGCAAAGTAAGTCTACAGCCAAGTATGTCACCATTAAATAAATACCAAATATGGCAGAACAGCGTGGATAAGATGCTTTGTTGAATGTTTCTCATGACTGACCTTTGCGTGAAGCAAGCACTTGCTCTTTGATCACCATCAGTGCACAGGAAGCCACATCACCTGAGGATCTGCTCAGTACATTAATTAAAATGTCCTTCCACCACAGCAACCAGACAGCACCTGCTCCCTTCAGACTGAGGCTCTCTAGACCAGGGTCCCCAAGATGTCAGGGCATGCAGACCAGCACCCGAGATTACTCGCAGAAAGAGCCCATGAGTGCCTCTCAGAGTTCATTTCATGCCCACTGAGAAGGAAAGACACTAACTAAAGAGATTTACCTTAGAAATTTATGTGACTCAGTCAGGGATTTTGTCTGCAAGGAATAAAACTCACTTTGGCTAACTGAGGTGAACAGGGCGTCTATCAGGAAGACACAAGCACACGCTGTGCATTCTAAAGATTAAAATGCAAGTGGATTTCTCCAGATCCTGGGTTCAACAAATGATGATTCTCAAGAGAACAACTTGCCTTCGTGTTTCTGGGATCCCCTTGTCCCTCCTCCACTTCTCTGATCTGTCTCCATCTTTTCTCACTGTGAAGATGTACTTCTGCTGACACTCTCACCTATGCCTCCAGCAGGGCTGCCCCAGCCCTCCTTGAACAGGCTTCTACCATCTGTCCAAAAGGATGAGCAGAAAGTCTGCGTCCCACATCCAGATTCCCAGGAGAGTCTGGTGAGTCCAGCTCTGACCTACACACTGACGTTGATCTGGTCGTCGTACCTCTGACACGGCCTCCGTGTCTCTGCCACACACTCAGCAAAGCGGCCAGAGAGGCAAGTGGAATGATTAAAAAGATTACATTGCTAGTGCTCAGCACCACGGCTCTGTGTGTCTGACTGTACATGGTCTTGATTAATATAAATCATGATACATGGTGAGATGAATTTAAAACTCACCTGTGGAGTTTCAGTTACTTAGAGACTCAACACTAAAATTCCCGTTTATGCCCGATGTGGCTGCTGACCAGTCATCTGAACGCAGTGTCATCTACGTGAAAGAAGTTGTTCACGAACTTCTAGAAATGTGTTCTAATTTTGTGCTTATTCCACCTAAAGAGAGAAGAACTAAAGAATTATCGAGTTGATAATAGGCTTCTCTTATGTCCTAGAAATCTAAAAAATACGATGAGTGTGGAAATACTGACTTGTTGAAGAGTTCAAGCAAGACAAGATGACAAGTGCTTATTGTTCTCTTGTTATATCTATCCACAAGATCTTCCAAAGAAAAGATGTTCAATGAACATCTAATAATAAAACTAAGTTAATTTTAAAAGATACTATGTTCAATTAAATGACTCCTTGAAATCTTGAGAGGCTGAGAATCCCAATACACGAGCTCCAAGCTGCACAAGTGAGGGTTGGGCTAAGCTGCTGGGAGACAAGAGTTGATCGATGAGCTGTTTCTCCCAGTTCTCCATATCTAAAAGGATGAAAATGCTCAGATAACTAACTGTAACAGAATAGAGCTTTGTGGGTGGTAGAGTTGAAGGATTAAGTACTGTGGAAAAAGTTAAGAGAAAAAGCAATTCTGACTTGTATCTATAGAAGTTACATATTCACTTATTATTTTAACAGGAACTTCTGGGCTCCTGTCTCCCATGAACACAAAATACATATGATTCTGCCATGAGGGACCCTTCAGATAAGCTGGGCATTAACTTGCATCTGGGGGAAGCATGCTCGTGGCTTGGTACAGGGCTGGAAATTCTCTTTGATTCTGAAATTCATTACAACCTGCATGGACCAAATCTTTCCTTGGGTGTATAAACGTATCTCCCTTGCACCCAAGAAGCTATTCATAGGGTCATTTATCCATGTGAAGAGAGGCACACAGGAGACAATTGTTGATGTGGAACTCTTAACAAAATGTATTTGAGTTTTTAAAATAAAATAATGCATAGGAATACAAATAATTCAATCACATGACTAATATCATTTAACCCGCTTAATTGTTTATTGTTAGTTTATTGAACTAATTCAGTCTGTATTAGTCACATTTAAATATTGATATCTGTGTCATCATGTGGACAATAAACACATCACTGAGACCTTCAAAAACTTTGTTTCTCTCACATATCCTAATAGTTACCAAATATGTTTTCCTTTGTCTGCTTCAAACTAAGGGCAAAATCTAGTCTAAAAGCAAAGGTTTTTCTGTCACAAGTAACCATAAAATCCTTTTCAATAAATGTCTACTCTCACAGTCCAAAGACTTGCATCTCATAGGGGTGAAATTATTTGTATTTAATAGTAGTGATGTTTGGAGCTACCAGGAATTAATATGAAAGTCCCTGGATATTTTTTCTTTTTTGTCATATCTAATACAGATTTTCAGGTTACTATGAATGGTCTCTTGCTAAATGTGTGGAAAGTCCACTAGCTACAGAGTGCCAAGCTTGATGAGATTATTAAAATGGTGCTGATATAAATCACCATAGCAACAAACACACAATTCCTACCCTAGTTTATCCTCTGGTTGCTGAAATCTTTTTACACTCTGGAAATCTCAGGAACAAAGCAAATCCAACATTTAGCCACAGAGACAGCCATCCACTCGGACTGATGGTGCGTCGGTGGGAAGGGCCGTTTCTTTTAAACTGCCAAAGTCCTGCAAGGTGTGTATGTTAAATTACCTCCCTTTGTGGCATATCTCTGTCTGTCATAAATGGCTTATGTTCTAAGAATTGATTGTATAAAAAGTCCCCACCATACACAATGTGCTCCTTCTCTTTTACGTTTGCTTAAATCTTATCCATAACAATGACATCGTTGTTGCCTAGTAATTAATGCATGAATCAAAGCAGAGGATGAAGGCAGACATCAAAGAGAATACAGCACCTCGGCCGAAGTATATAACCAAAAATATGTGGAAAAAAATACATAAGACTCCAAGTGAATATGCTTTATCTTGTCCTTGTTTGACAGGCACATAAATCTCTCGCTGCTTCCCCCGTCCAAAACGAAGAGCTAAAAATAAAAGGTGACACCTGTGCTCTTAAACACTGTTCTGGGATGACAGCAGCTTTCCAGGGAAGAGTGTATTTTTAGCTGAGTGCACCCTCCCTCAAGACAACAGTAAACTTAGGAAGAACTCGGTTTGCTTCCAACTGCAATGCTTCCTCTAGTGCATATCCTGTGCTGACTGTTGGAGATAATTGCGTACAAGGTTACAATTGAACTGGTCTTTTTGGGCCGGGGAGTTAGCTCAGTGGTTCCAGCACCTGTCTTGCAAGCGCAAGGGCCTGGGTTCAATCCCCAGTTAACCACATACCACACTGGGTGTGGAGACTCACCCCAGCAGCAACCAGCACCACGTACCACAGTGCCGGGCGTGGTGGCTCACGCCTGTCATCCCAGCACTTGGGAGGCAGAGGCAGGAGGATTGCTGTGATGTGAGTTGGAGGCTGAGCTCAGGGCCAGCCTGAGCTACAAAGCAAGATCCTGTCTCAAAAAAAAAGAAAAAGAAATTGGTCTTTTGAGTCATCTTTTCACCACTATTTACTCAGCCTCATCCTTCCAAATCGAAAACCAGAAGCTCAACATCTCACTCTTGGCCCCACAACACACAACTAGCACTGAATCCCTAGGCGTCAACTTAGAAGAGAAAACCATCATCTTACTTCCACTCATTTTTACAAGAAAAAGCTTACAGTGATAGATTACATAAAAGGTCCTTTCATTCATTCACCGAAAGTTCTTGAGTCCTTACTATATTCAGCGTTCTCCTAGACATTAGGGGTTCAGAAGAGGGAACCCCAATTTCTGCCCCTGTGGTGCTCACGTCACATACAGAAAGCAACAGGAGAAGTACGGGAATTGGTCGGGGAGGGGGGATGTTGTGTAATCCAGGTGTGGCCCTAATGGTGTTTTGGACCAGAATGCCTAGAAGTCATAGGAAACAGTCAGATTTCAGTTATTTGAAGGTAGAGCTGAGAAGTTACTGTCAGATTTGTTAAGGAAAAGAAGTCAAGGACAATAATTTTGAAGTGCCAGGCACCTCTGAGAAGATGAACCAAAGGAAATGTGGATAATGACTGTACAACAGAGAGTAACTGCGGGGGATCCCCACTTGTAGACAGCACCCCGAGATCTCTATGGTCTCTGAGGAAAGCAGGAAACCTGCTGTGCACAGAGGAGCTCCAGATTCACCAACCAGAAAGCCAGACCCCAAAGCACCGAGCAGGGTGACTCCGCAGGGACCTGGTAAGGCCAGCGAGGGACAGGGCTCCCTGCAGATGCCAAGACAGATTCGCAGTCACAGAGAACAGGTCCACCATCCCAGAGACTTGCTCCTATGTCTACCTTCAGGGTTCACATAAGTAGAGCCAAAGAAAAGTGAAAGGTTCTCAGTACTTACTAAGATGCTGCGCCGGCCACCAGTGCGAAGAGGCTCCAGGAAGGCAGGAAAGGAGGTTCTATTTCTGACAGACCTGAGATTGTAAACTCCAGCCTCCAGGGGCAGAGTTTCTGTCCGCCACTCACACATTCTGGATCAGCAGTGTTCATCGAGGTCCCGGCGGTGGCAGCATGACTCCTATGAGTGGTGACTCCTATGGAGTGGCAGCATGATAAGCCAGTTGGGCCTGTATTGCTGTCCCCAAGACCTTCGTCATGTTACTAATTTTTCCTGGCTTTTTAAAAATAGGATTGAACTCAGGACCTTATGCTTGCAAGGCATGTGGGGTGTCACTGAGCTACATCCCCGCCTATTACTTAACTTTTGTGAGCCCCCTTTTCCTTACTGTCCAAATGGGTAAGAAAGATGCTGCTGGACTCCAGGGGCCAGTATGAAAATGTATGCAAAATGCTTAAGACAAAACACTCTAGAGTCATTAAGAAAACAGGCAGACTGTGGAGATTACAGCTATTATTTCTTATCCATATTATCATTCTTTAGTGGAACTCATGCAAGTTGAAGGGTTAGTACCCATACTAATTTTCTATTACCAGTGTAAGAAAATAGCTACAAATTTATTGACTTTAAAAATATTATTTTTGAATTCCAGAGGTCAAAATTTGAAATAGAGCTTGCTGAGTGTTATAAACTGAAATTTTGTTTTCTCCCTAAAATTTGTAAATTAAAATTTTAAACGCCAAGGTGGTGGTCCTTGGAGGGGGTCTTAGGAGACGGTATGAGGACTACCCTCATGAATAGGATTAATGTCCTCGAGAAACATACTACCATGTGTTCTCTAGCCCTTTTTCTGCCATCAAGGAACCAAGGACAAGTTTGCAACCACGAGGCCTTTCCGGTTCCCAGAGGCTGACTGCACCCTTGGCTCACGGCGGCCTCCTCTCTTTCTGTCTTCAAAGCTGGAAGTGTGTAACTCCGAATCTGTCCCCTGTGTGTCTTCGTGCCCTAACTCCTGTGACCCTGACACTCATGTTCCTATTTATGAGGTCTCAGTCTTGTGATTACACAGGGACCACACATGCAATCCAGAATCATTCCTTCATTATAAGATTCATAGCCACCTCTGCAGTCCCTTTTGTGATGCAAAGTAGCTGTACTAATCATGTTCCCATCACTGGAACCATCTACAGGACACCTGCAGCTTAATGGCAGAGAAATTTACTTTAGCTCAGTTTCAGGGGCTCAGTCTCTGACTAGTGGGCTGCAAGGCACAGTTGGAGGGGCTGGCATAGGAGACCCGCTCACACCAGGATGGCCAGGAAGCAGAGTGAGAAAGGAGGAGCAGGGACGGGAATACACCCAGGTCACACTCCCAGGGACCACCTCCACACAGGCCCCCCCTGCCAGCAGCACTTAGGAGCAGATGAACCCCTTGAGGAGCATAGCGCCCCACCATCCACACTAGAGACTTCTGGAAATCATTTGTGATCTAAACCATAAGAGTAATGGATTCACAGTTCCCAGGGATTCGGATGTGGGCACCCTGGGAAAGCCATTCTTCTGCCTACCACATTAGCAGGTCAAAAAGGAGAATAAGGAATAAACCAAGGCAGAGAGAGAACCAGAAACTGGGTTTGACATTGCCCCTTTTCCCTGTCTTTCAATTTTACAGGCTAATGACCTTCAGAAATATAAGTCACGATGGTCTCCAATCCACTGTTCCTTTAAGCCTTGTGCTAAAGGAATGATTCCTGTGTTGCCCTTTAACTAAACGTAGATCTAAACTCAGACCTGAAAGCACCATCATCCACAGGGATAGGACTCTGCCTTTGAAAAAAGTAAATGGGGTAGAACAGGGTTCATATCTCTGTGACCATGGTAAGACCTGCTGCTGTAGATCCCACCAATTCTAATTTCCTGTCTTGTTCACGCTGAGGCTGATTGGTTAATGACAAAGTAACGGTATAAGTAAAAAGAAAACATTCTAGAAAATCTGAATAAACCAATAACAAGTAAGGCAATTAAGTTGGTAACTACACACACACACACACACACACACACACACACACACACAAAAGCCCAATACTGAAGATGCTCCCTGGTGAATTCTAGTGAAATTTAAGTGTTAACAGCAGTACTTCTCAGATCCCTTAAAAATGGAAATGCTTTCAAACTCTTTTTATGAAGCTAACATTATTATGATACCAAAAACAAGGATATTACAAACCAACATCTTTGATAAGCACAATTTAAAAATTCTAAACTAAATGTTTACCAGAAAAATTTAAGAATATATTAAAAGAATCCTTCACCAGGACCAAGTGTGATATAAAAGTGCTTTGGCACACACTACCCAGTTAGCATGGTAAATCACATTAACAAAGGACGGACAAAAATCCCATAATCGTTTCAAAAGAGGCAGAGAAAGTATTTGGCAAAATTCAAAATTACTTCATGAAAACTACTGTTAAAACCCTCAATGAATAGATATGAAAGGAATTTAGCTTAGCATAATAAAGATTATGCAGATAGAGCCCACAGCCAGCCTCAGACTCACTGGTGAGAAAAAATTATTTTCTCTGACTTTCAGAACAAGACAAGATATTCATTTTTTTCTCAATGAAAAGAAACCGAAAACATTAAACCACATAATAAGAGAATAAGCATAGTTAATATATTGTTTATCATTATCATCAAAGTAGTTAGTGCAAAACATAAATTGAAAGATTCTTACACAAAAGAAACAAACAGGTAATGACCAACTTCTTTTTCAACAAACTAAGTAGCACAAATACAACAAATTAGCAAATATATTTAATTGCTTTTACATAACAGAATATGTAATTTGGAGAGATATTTTAACTTCTCCTTACTTACTGTTTATCATTTATTATGTCCTCTATCCAAGTGTGTATGTATGTGTGTAGTTTCTCATATAAGAGAAGTCATGGGAACTTGTGTGTGTCTTACTTATTTCAAGGAACATTCTGTTGTCATGCTGCCTCCTTTTGCACACAAACATTACAGTGTAGTACTCTGTTGCATTTAGATTCTTTAGTTCTCCTACTCATCTGTTGTTGGACATATAAGCTGTTTCCAAGATCTATGTATTATACACTGTGTTGCTATAAACATGGGTTGTGTATGTCCTTGTAATACCCATTCTTGTGGATTCTATTCAGTATCATCCTGGAATCCCTAACCAAAGCAATGAGTTAAAAAGAGAAAAGAAAAAAGGAAAGTACTAAATGAAAGGAATAAGTAAAGTGACCTGTCTTAACAGATAAAAGGATCTCATATGTTTAAAAAACTTTCTAAAGGCGCACTCAAATAAAAATCTGTTAGAACAGAAAATTTACATTTTTTGTACGTTCTCAAGATACCACATCAACATACAAAAATCAGTTCCATTTCTGTACACTGAAACTATCTCGGGAGGAAATTAAGAAAAGCAATTCATTTATAATAACATCAAAGGGGGATAAATGTTACCAGCAGGTTAAAAAAAAATCCTTGCACACTGAAAACTACAAAACACGGATGAAAGAAATTACAGAAGACTTTTCTTATTTACAAAGAAGAAATACATTGTCCACGCAGAACGACACTCTGAAGATTTTATAAAAATACACATAAGGAGACAAGAGAGGCTTTGGAAATACACGAACGGCATAATGAACACCAGCTATTATTCCAAACCAGGCCTTTCCCGTCCCACCCCTATATCTCTGCCTCCTTGACAGAGGCAGGGTGCATAGAGCCATTCTATTGTCATATTCTGCCACCAAGTTGACCCTGTCTGTGTCGAGGAGGGTGGGAGGCACACTAGGAGCTCCATGGTCCCAGTACCTGCCAGTGGAGATGAGGCTCTATCTTACCTTGGAGCAGGGATTGGCCCCCATTTTGCAGGTCAAGCAGCCCATGGCCAAGGCGGCAGCTTCTCTCCTTCCCTCCTCGGGGTGCCAGTGACCTTGACCCGGGATCTCGTGTGATCCACAGCCCATCCATTAGATCTTGAACAAATTACCCAACTTCTCCATCCTGTTATTCATCTGTAAATGAAGGTTCGTGACAGAAAGAGCAGGGTTCCACACTGGCACATGTCTGACTCATGCCCAGTCAGTGATACTCTGATCATCATTATTAAAGAGCTGCGTAAAGGAATGGTAAACCAGAGGATCCAACTTAGATTTCTCACACTCAAATTCGAAGCCTTGTCCCGCTCGTAAACAAAAGGGAGCCAGCTGTCCCTACTCGGACAAGGGAAGCGGATGCCAGGAACGTTACGCGGAGTGTGGAGGGACCGCTGAACGGCTCACAAACTGAAGTCGTTTCCTGAAAGTCCTCCGCAAGCGCTAGGAGGCTGCGTGGGTCTGTCTTAGGGTTTCAGCTCTCCGGGACCACACGTACCACCCCTCGGAAACATATGACCGCATATGTTTTGTCGATTTTATCGATTGCTTCACGTGGAAGGGTAGATCCAGAAGTAAGAGTCTTGCTTCTCCTCTGCGTTGTTATGTAACAGCTGTGGCGCCAGTTCCAGCTTGGGCTGCGGCCAGCCAGTCCTCGGTGAAGACAGACGTCCCTCTTGTGATGGCCTCGGCCCTCATTTCTCTCAAGCGTCCTCTACAGCACAACCACTGGGTGGTAGCACGTGCAAGTCTGTGCCTTCAGATGCTGCCGACAGGACTTTCTCCCTCCAAAGTGGCCATATCTCAGCGCCTTATTGGCTTTTGTCACCAAAGTATTTGTTACAGAAAAGTGCTTTTTCTTGACTTCAAACTACAATACTCGTTGTTCCCAGTTAAATCTTATATATCACAGCTATTGTTCTTTGCCGATTGCAGAATAACCTGGACGCTATCCGTCCTGTGTGCCCGGGAGAAGCCTGCCGGTACATCTCGTACCTCCTCTCGCTGGACATCCTGCTGTGCTCCTGAGCGATGAGTCCTCTCCTCATCACTTCCTCTGGGTCTCCATCCAATTTCCTCACCTCCCAGACATCAATTCTTATGTTCTCTGCTTTGCTACAAAAGAGAAACCAGGAAACAAAGAATAAGAAAATGTGCACCTGCACAGCGTTGTTTAGGTCATAATCTTGAAACACTGGGCTCGTAGAAGTGGCCAGAAAAGCTCTAATAATCTCCCAACAGCCCAGAGGCCCGTGTGTGGGGACCTCTGTGCAACAGGCAAAGTGTGCTTGGCCCAGGGGGGGCTCTGTAGGTTGTAGAGCAGTCAAATGTCGGGCACGCTGTCTTCCCTCTTTGTATTCAGGCCCCTTCACATACGCATGGGAACACACTTCTTGGCTGAAGTAATGGAAAGAGTCTGAATACTCTCCCCAAAATAGCTCAAACTCACCGTTGTTTGATGACACTCAGGAGCATCTCAGTGAACACTCAGGAGCACAGAGAAGAAACTGTGTCTGGCTGCTGAGCTCAGGAGAGCATCAGTGGGTCGCCCCGGCTGCGCGGTGCAGCACAGCTGCGAAGTGACGGCGGGGCTGTCCCTGGGGTGAGAGTGTAACACGGAGCACTTATGGACTGCTGAGTGCTATCTTCTGCAGCGGGTTCAAGGGCTGTGTATTTAACAGCAGGCTGAAGGGCTGAGATGAAACCGCAAACGCGATACAGATGATGAGAAGTTTCCTGAAGTGTAAATCATTCACTGCTCTATCACTGGGTACTTGCCTTCTACGGACCTTCCCTAAAGAAGCGAGGTTAATCTCAGTCTTGCCGATGAAAACAACACTGAGATTTCATCTCACTCCACAAAGAATGGCTGCCATTTCAGAATTAGCCAGCAACAAATGTTGGTGAGGCTGTGGAGAAAAGGGAACATTTCTCCACTGCTGGTGGGAATGTAGACTCATATAACCTCTGTGGAGATTCCTCAAAAAACTAGGGTTGGAGGTCCCATTTGACCTGGCCATTGCTCTGCTAGGTATATACAGAAAGGAATTAAAAGATTCATTTCACAGCGACATATGTGCACTCATGTTTATAGCAGCTCAATTTGTGATTGCTAAGTCTTGTAAACAACCAAAATGTCCATCAACTGGAGACTGGATAAAGAAGATGTGGTTCTTTTAAAGAGTGCAGTATTACCCTGCCATTAAAAATGATAAGGTTGAGTCATTCATACTCAAATGGATGTACCTTGAAGACGTCCTCATAAGCAAAATAAACAGGTCACAGATGTGTAAATACTGTATCTTTTCTCTGGTATGAGAAAATAAAGTTGTAAATGAGTTGTAGTATATATATTTGATATTGTGAAGTAGAAAATATGTAAAAGGAAAGAGAGTATAAGGGCAAATAATGAGGGGAAAACAAATGTGATAATGATAAAGAAAAAAGAAAACAAAGATTGTGTATATAGAGGGTGGAGGGTTGCAGGGCTGGGTGAAAAGGGAAAAAATGAGAATCAAGTGTCATAGTCTGGTACAATCTCTCAATGCTGAATGCGATGATGATGTATATTTATAAAATACCAATAAAGATTAAATTTTTAAAAAGAAGTGAAGAATTACATGATACTCTAAATCTGTCTTCTTCTTCTTCTTCTTCTCCTCCTCCTCCCCCTCCTCCTCCCTCTCCCTCTACCTCTCCTCCTCCTCCTCCTTCTCCTCCTCTTTCTTCTTCTTCTTCTATCCTTCTCCTCCCCTCTGCAAACTTTACCAGCTACAAGAAAATATTTTAAACTATGGCTCAAGCTGAAATGAGCTCAGGTCCTCATGCCCTGCATATTTTGAAGGGAGAGAACTTCTAGATGACACTCGCTCCTGTCTTCTTGTTCTGCTAACAGTGGCACCAGTTGACCCTGACATGGAGAGTGAGATCTCAGACAGGCATCAGGTGCCGCTGCAGCCCATGGGTCTACAGGACATGGCTGAAGAGCTGCCAGGAAAGAAGCAGAATTTTCTGAGCACAGCGCAGCCACCCAGCTGTCCACAAATAGGGCCTGGCTCGAGGACAGAGCATCTTCTAAGACGGGTGACAGAAACAGACATAGCAGCTGCAGGACCAGCCTCCCCAGGGGAGGAGGGACATCCCTTCTGGTGCCTGGATATCCATCCCCAGGACAGCTGCACCACTTCCAGTGCCATGGACGACTTCGCCAGCCTCCCTGAAGAAATGCTGCTGGCCGGACATTGTCAGTGAGCCAGCGGGCCCGCTGTGCGGACACAGGACCTGGATGAACACGGGACGGAGGCCCCGCTCGGAGGGAGTCATGGTCAGGTGGCCTGGAACAGGGTGGCCGGCTCCGGTGCTGAGCTGCAGCCTGAGGATGCTGCAGGTTCCAGGATGTTTAAAGGAAAGGAGCTCCACACTGATGACCTTGGTGAGCAGTGGTCACTGAGTCTGATCTGTGATCTGCCGTATCACATCTCAGAAGCTGATTTCCGTGATTCACATGCAGTCCGAGAACTGTTTGTGGACATCTTCATATTCTCTGCTGCACATAAGGGATTCTCCTTGTCCATGTGATTTCGCTAGACCTTCGTGGCAATTTAGGCATGAGTGAACCGGGTAGCAGGAGGTGAACTAATGGGATTTTGAAGCCCTGTCTGCCCTGCCTGAAGCCTTCTGCAGGAGACACCAGCACCGGCCTGCGTGTGTTGGGCTACAGGCCACAGTGTATCCCTGAAATACTCTATCTCCATCTGCTTTCTGTGCTATAACACAATACTTGAGACTAGATCAGATCTAGGATATCTCGCCAGAGCCTCGCATCTTCAAAGCTGGCTTTCAAAAGTGATTGGATCATGGAATGTACACTCGTCCGTGGGTCTGTCCACTGATGCAGTGAGTAGCTGAATGTGCAATCAGGAGGTGAAGTCTGGCGAGGGGCTGCAGGAAGGGCTCATCTTCTCCCGTCTTCTCCCTTCCCCTCTCTGCTTCCTGCCCACTGTGAGGTAAGCAGCTTTCCTCCACCACCCTTCCATTGTGCACTTCCTGTCTTCCTGCCGTGGAGTTGGCCAGCCCTGGGCTGAATCTTTTCAAACTATGAACAAAATAAACCTTTCTTCCTTTTAGCTGTGAGTGCCAGGTATGTCCGCTCTGCAACAAGAGAATAGCTAAGACAGGTGACATACCGAGAAAGAGGCTGAAAGGGGCGTACAGTTCTGAGGTTGGCAAGTGCGATATTGACTGGATATTCCTGATGAAGGACTCACGGGTCCTCAACTCATGGCAGAAAGTAACAGGCAAGTAGGTACCTGGAGGTGGAATTTATAATTAAAAGGTACACAGAGTATAAAAACTGGAAAATTCACAAATCGGCCATGTCAAGGATGAGAAAGCATGTCTGATAGACAGGAGTATGAACACCCACCACAGCTCACCGCTTCCCCGAGGTGTAGACCTGTCCAGGTGGGGTCAGCTCCGGGCAGCTGAGCAAAAGCAGGAAGGGTGGGTGTGTCCAGGACCCGCTGCCTTGCTTTCCTGTCCTTTCCTAAACTGAATGATAAGTTTCTGGAACTTGATCCAACAAGACCAGATGACTTATCTCAGCAGTGAAGACCTTCTTACTAGAGCCACCTCCAAGCTGCCTCACTACTGCTGTAGGACACAGACAAAGCAGCCTCAGTGAACCTGAGCCCTTGTGTGGCCAGAGGGCTGAGTAGAGGGAGAGGAAGATGTTTTGCCTTTTATTTCTTTTTTCTTCTAAACTATCTGATGAAGTCCCCTTAGGCACCTAAAGTCTCTGTGTATCTATAACCTTGGGACAAACAAACCATCACAACCTTGTTTCAATACTGCCGCTGTACGTTCCTGTTCTTGGCAGAGTAGTGTGCAATTTGGAGGTGATAAAGTCAATATCTGTGCATTGGAATTTATTTCTTGAATTGCTTCGATGATTCATCGTCATAACAGAACCACACCATACCAAGACTGCTATTTTCCTGGCCCTCGATCTCCTCTTTCCCCCTCTATTATTGACATTTCTTCAGCTTGCAATTTTTATCACAGGATAAAACCAATTTACCTTCCAGTCTCATCCTCCAACCCTCTTCTGACTCAGTCACGTCTCCTCTTTCTCAGCAGCTCCTCATATCTTGAGGGATAAAACCTCCCCTCTTTCCAGCCCTCGGGCTCTGTCAGAGCAGATCTGCCTCCTGCTCCCAGCATCTGATCCGTCCTGCTAAAGCTCCTCGGAGCACTGGCTGTCATAACATTTCAGGGACGAGTGTCCAAGCCATGGAGCCTTACCTGGGCTCTCACTGGCCTATTCAGGGAAAGATACTTTCACTGAGGTTTCTTGGCTTCCAGGATAGGATTTGTTGCTGCTTGGGGTGGGATGGAAGCTTCTGTCCTTGGTAGGAAAGTTCTGAGAACAAGGCAGATACAGAAGTCAGGAGAGACAAGACCCCCATCTGCCAGGGCCAGGGATATAGCTCAGTGGTTCCCGCACCTGTCTTGCAAGTGCAAGGACCCCCGGTAACCGCATAACAATACTGAGCATGGAGACTCACACCCAGCAGCAACCAGTACCACATACCACAGTGCCGGGCATAGTGGCTCACACCTGTCATCCCAGCACTCGGGAGGCAGAGGCAGGAGGGTTGCTGTGATGTGAGTTGGAGGCTGAGCTCAGGGCCAGCCTGAACCACAAAGCGAGACCCTGTCTCAAAAAATCCTTAAAAAAAAAAAACCCATCTGCCAAAGGAGCTGAGTGCTGGATACAGTCTAAGCCTGTTCTCTTTAAACACTGGAGCTTGTTCTCGACCCAGAGACGTTCTGGCAAGTACAGCACACCGCCTCCATCTCCTCTGTCTTCTTCATGGTCATTGTCTCTTGCACCTGCGTCTGAATATTCTGCACCAAGTCGCAGATGCCCTTTCCCCAGTGGTGGATTCTCAGCCATTCCTCAGGCCAAATGACCCCTGGAGCGATCAGCTGTCCTTCCCCAGGACTCAGAATCTTTGCTCAATTGTAATGGACAATGAGTCACTGAAAGGTCCTGAAGGTGCTAGAGTCCTCTCAGTACCCACAGCCCCTACAGTCAAATGCAACATAGCCTTGGTAAATAAAGCTGCCCTGTAACTTTCTCCGCAGCCACCACCTTCTTCAGCACCCCAACCTCTTTCTGATTTCCTGTGACTTCCTTACAAAGTAGGCAGTTTCCACTGAGCTGTCAGACCTATGTGGACACCGGCTGTAAGGCGTGACTGTCGCTTGGTTGGAATACAATTGTTCAGTGCTGGGACCACTGACCCGAGCTCTCTGAGGCCATCTGGCGGCTCCATCTCTGCCAACCGATGTAGCTCCCAGCTCAGAGACCGCACTCAGTAAATGTCTCATGGCTGAGTGAACGTTAAAATGCAAATATCCACGAGCCCATCCAAATATAAAGGACCAAGTAAATAAGTGGAGGATGAAAGACAATCTGTCGTGCCAAGGAGCAACTCACACAGGACCCTCAAGGTAGAACGCACATCCGCTTCTGAGGTGTGGGCTGCCCCTAGAGAACCGTTCCGGAGATGCAGGCGGGAATGAGAACAGCAGAAGTGTTACCAACTTCCTGCCCGCCCAGGCGTCCCTGTCAACATCGACGGTGACAAGCTGCACGGAGGGCAGATGAGTTTGGGTGATGAGAGGAGAACCCCACCCTCCCCACACCAGCCATTGCCCTGAACAAGTCAGGAGGGCACATCAGATAGGAGCAGTAAAGGGTCCTCGGTGAAATCCTGATCAATAACCTCGAGCTGTCAAAGCTCTCAGAAGTAAAGGAGGGCAGAGAAATTGCCACAGCCCATAGCAGCCGGGGAGATCTGGTGACTATGTAAAGTAGTTCCCTGGACAAAATACCAGGGACAGAAAGGACTTCAAGTAAAAAACAAAGACATCCAAGCCAAGAAAGCCCTTGGTAATGGTGCACGGGGGACAAATGTGCCAGGCTGATCAGTGTGCAATGACGAGGCGTGGATCCCACCTCATCCTGGGGAGCGCTCCAACAGCCCGGAGAGGTCAGCGGCCACAGACGCTGCAGAACACAACCCGGACTGTGTTTTTCCTACAGGTAAAACTCAATGACAAAAAGTGATTGATTTTGTACGCACAGTAAGAGATTAAAAACTAACTACTTTGCATCTCCGCAATATCAACGCATAAATTTTTTTCTTAAGTCAAGAATTTTTACCTTTTCACTTAAAGAAACACTCTGTACATTCTTTTTGATGCATCTGAATTGTGAGCACACTACTGTTGTATTCTGAGAGCAGTAGTTGGGAGATGGATGACCTAAATCTGCACACTGTAATGTCGCGGTGGACCTGACATGAGACGGCTACTGAGGGACTGGAGGGACGTAATGACCTGGACAAAGGTGTAGTTGTTCCTCTTCATCTTGGGGCAGAGCAAGATGCTACCAGATTCTACCACACTACTCAGTTAAAAACCCTTAAGCATCTCACATCTAGAACTTTTCATTTAATAGTCTGAGGCCATGAGAAAAAAGCAAAACAGAGCCCAGGAAACCATGACGACAGGGGTCACCACGTGCACTGCATACAAAGGCCCTCGGGCACGTGGCACAGCTGGCAGACAACGGGCCTGGAGGTCACAGTGTCCTGAGTGGCCGGAGAAATCCTAACTGTACCCGGAGCTGGGAAGAGTTCGCTGGTCACCTTGAGGTGTTTTCAGTTGAATTCTCGGGGGCCATCATTCTGGGGCTTCAAGAAGAGTTGGGGAAACTCTGGGGCACAATGAAGGCTATTCTAAGAGGAAAATTCATCCCGATAAGTGCTCACACTGGCAGAACAGAGCAAGCGCAGATAAATAACCTTATGAGAAATCCTGGGACACTTGAGAAGCAACAGATCAGCCCCCAACCAAAGGTAAAGAGGGAAACTGTAATCTGAACTCTGACATTTCTCTAACTAGGCTGTGAGCTTCAACAGAGCAACCACTGTGCCTCGCAAGTTTCTTGCCATCCTGGAAGCGCCCCGAGTCTGGCAGGGGGAGGTTTGATGTCAGACCACTCAGCTACCGGGTGAGGGGAGCGTCCCCATGAGGTGACTGCGTGTCAGTGCGGCTGCAGCGAGGCTGCCTGTGGACCCAAGGACTCTGAGCACCTTCCCTGTAAGAGACGCTTTGTGCCCCACATTGGCTTCCCTTCCGCTGTGGCCACTTACAATTCTCCCTGAGTTTTCAGTCATCTTCGTCATGCTACTGCCTTGCGCATCTCCAGTGAGAGATTGATGGGAATGCAGAACCCCCAGAATACTGACTCATCATAGTTTTTCTACCTGGTATTTCAAAAAATTTGCACCCCAGAGTAATACGCAAAATTGAAAAAAAAAATGCATCTGCAATGACCCTAAAGGGATATATGTGGGGACTTTGAGAATTCCGATTCTAACAGGAGGAACACAGACTCAGGAAGAAGCCTCCACTCGAGGTGTCCACCCCAACTTGACCGACACAGTCCTCAGTCCAAAACGGGACTGCTCGTGGCTGGCAGCTGAGGGTGCCTGGGAGTCTTTGCCATTCTATGCACAATGGGAGGAAGAGGGGACGCATCCCCCAGGGCCTCTCCTGGAGTGCTGTCACTTCTCTCCAAATGAGACGTTACTACTCAGGGCAACTGAAGAGCCAGATGTGAGCTCAACATGTAGGTAAAAAAATTATCAAGTCACTCCAGAGTCTCATTCTTAAAGAAAGGCAGCCTCAAGTGAGCTCTAGAGACCCCCAGAGTTCTTAAATGACCTCGTTTACTGCTGCTTCTGGGTGACCTTGACCTAAGGACTGGCTTCTACCAAACAGAACCTGGCAGAAGTACCATGGTAGATGTCAGGGCCATGACTAGGCTAGGGCAGATTTTCGGGTCCCCCCACTCTGGCTCTGGCTCTGGCTCTGGCTCCGGCTCCTCCTCCCTTCCCTCCCTTGCTCCTTCTCTGTACCGCGCCAGCCTGCCAGGGCCTGGCTGTCTGGATGGTCACCTGTGATCATACTGGCTCCTCTCCAGCTGAGCCCAGACGGCGGCCCAGACATGGGGTCACAGTCAGATGCCCCCCCCCAAGACCCACTGGGTGTCCTGACTCACAGGCTGCGAGATGGCATGTCCCTGCTGCCTTATATTGTTAGATCTCGGAGAATTTCATTATGGTGCATTAAACAACTGACACAATGGGGAGGCGACTTTATACTTGAAATACAAATTGTGTATATTGTTTCCCGAGAAATAAATTTGAGAAACCTCTTCTAGAGCTGGGCTTGCTGCAGTCGCTGGGAACAGGAAAGACTCAGGCAAGGAGACAGCAGACGTCCAGGTGGCCTCTGGCTTCATTCAGGCCAGACGCCGGAAATACGAGACGTTTCCGTATGTGTGGGCCTGACCACTGCGCCGCTCGGAGAAAATTCCAGGTAGAAACTAGTCTGTGAAGTTTCTCTCAGAATGTGCTGTCAAGGTGACTACAACAATGTCATCAAAACAGGCATCCTGAATGTCACAAGAGGGAAGATTTGTGTGGCTTTGTGTCTGGTGAGAATGTTTAGCAGTCGCATCCACTCCAGTCAGGACCACAGTCCAGAAAACTGACTTTGACTGTGAGCAGCAGTGGGCAGCGCCAGAGATGTCCGCCCTCCCCGCTGTAATCACACACTGGTGACAATCTCCCATCAAACCTGGGACATCAGCCGTGGGGTCCAAGATGCCTCAACAGAAATATCATGTCTTTCTTTCCTGCACTGCAATAGATGCCAGGAAATGTTTTCTTAGGGTTAATCTCTTCTAATTTGTTTAATTTTTTCTTTCTCGAGTTTATTGGTACATACTGGGTTCACATTCATCACTGAGAATTTGTACCTGTTCAGGACACATCTTGATCCTTATTTTTCCCCCATTTTCCTGTCCTCCCTGGAACCCCTGAACCCTATTTACAGAAGCTTTGCTTCCAAATTTTCCTTCTTACCCTCAATTTTTTTCTCTAGTTTGCTTTTTTAAAAAATAAATTCTCAACTTTAGCTCTAGAGAATACCAGCCACACACTGTTTGTCTGCTGCCAGCCCTGCCTTTGCTCACTTGCATTCCCCCGAGCGCCCAGGCCCCTTCGGAAGACCCCCTCTGCTTTATGCCCTAACTGCGGTAAGCTTCATGAAGCCGTCACCGAGGACAGGCCACGCCGGGTGGATTCTTCCTAGAACTCAAGCTATATGTGGAGCGTCCCAGGGAGCCAATACTGACAGAATGGACCTTCCAGCCCCTAATTTCATCACTGGGTTTCCCAGGTTCTTCGTCAGCCTGGGAATTATTCGTCATAAGCCGCCTAATGTAATTTCAGTCACTGCTGATGTTGAAGTAAGCCCGTCTAATCCTAGCAAGCTGATGCGTTCAGCAAGTCTCAGTAAAAATCACTCCGCCTGCAGAGCTCAAGTCTGATTACAATAAACCATTGTATAAAACTATATCCTCAGAAATAATCTACTTAAAACACCAGAGGGGTCTCTCAGACCTCCAGACGGTGCTAACATACCCTTCCATGTCTATATCCTTGGATTCATTCTTTCATTGTTTGATCGGCTTATTCATTCTCCATGTTTATTAGACTTTGTTCCAGATTCTGGGAATAATTAGTGGTGAGATGGCAGAGAGAGTCATGGAAAAAAATACTTTCAAAACAGGAAGGAAAATGAATAAGGAATAGTGGGGGCTGCAAATTTATGGTTTGTACTATTGAAAATATTTGTTCTACAAAAAAAAGGACTAAACAATTAAGGGTGTCCTGGAGTCCAGATGGGGGAGCAGAGGGCTGGGTGTCCCCAGGCGCTGACAGGTGGCGGGAGCCTGAGAAGCGACAGGAGGAGCCGGGGAATCTCTGCGTGTCGAACACCGCGCAGACCTCGGGTCCCACCTGCCCGGAGACGGGGAACACGGAGGCTCTGAAGCAAGTCGGCGACGCAGATGACTCCACTGTGACGGGTCGCTCCGGCTGCTCTCTTGAGCACAAGGGGGAGGCACGAGAACAGGGTTGGACACCCCAGCGATGAGATGAGGGTCCTGCCGTAAACCAAAGGAAGAGGAAGTACAGCATGGGGCAGGAAGGGCCTGAGGGAGACTTTTGGGAAATGGTTACGTGTTTAATGCGCTTTGGGAGGAAAGTGATAGAACTTGTTCTCCGGTGTCTGGCAGTAAGAGAAAGAGACTGATCGAAGGCTTTGGCCTAAGCCGCTGGAAAATGGAGTCAACATATCCTGCGATGAGGAGATGTTCGAGTCACATGCACTGAGTGTAAAGTAAAAGTTGGTCTTAGATCATTGTGATGCTGTGAGGAAAGATGAACAGTAGCCGAACGATGGAGGTGGAAGTCTAACTTGACGAGGGGCACGGAAGCTGGAGTGGACAGTTACGAGACCTTTGGTGTTTGAAGCCATGAAATAATAATAAATCACCTTGGGATAAATATGAATGGAGAGGAAGAGACCTGACTCCAGCATCTTGGAGGTGTGGAGAGTCGGTGGTGGAGGCAGACAGCGCAAAGTGCGGAGTCCCGACGAGCAGCAAGTGATTCCCATCACAGACACCCAGTGACGAATTTAAAGGGGCCACGGTCACCAGCCCCAATTCTGACGGGAGATAGGGAACCGGCCCCAGTGTGCATGGGCTGGCTCAGGAAGCTATCTGCTGCGGGGAGATCCGGAACCAGGGGAGAAGCACAGCGTTATCTCCATCGGCGGGCGAGGGCCTTCCAGAACCTTCCCATGAGGCGCATTCTGATGACATAACAGAGATATTTACTCTGTCAACTCACACAGGTGCATACGCTGCAGCACAGAGAACTGAAAGCAAGTCCAGACACGAAATGAAAACACTCCCAGTCTTCTGCTCCACTTAACAGTCCCTGACTGAACCGCTCCATTCTGGTCTTGTGTAGAGTACTTTGTAATATTGATTATGCCAACAAGGTAACTGCAAAACGTAGCTAGTTTCTAAGAAAATGAAGAATTCTGAGTGTGGAAGATGGCCTCTGGGCATCAATTTGAGCTTGGAAATAAGCCCTATGTCCAGAAGCTCTTAGTTACAAGGAAAACTAAGCCCAAATAGATTTCAAAAATAATTATAATTTTGAAAAATTATACATCTCAGGGGATATAACAGTCATAAGGCAACAGAATTACTTGAGGCTTCAGGCCAGAGATTTTTACAAGAAAACTCAAACCACACAGAAGAGTAGAAAGATCTATTCTCCAGCAAAATGGAACCTTCCCTACAGGGAAGTCATGAAAAGCATCGGTCACATATGTGCGCACGTGCACACACACACACACACACATGCACATGCACATACACGCACACACGCATGCACACACATGCATTCAGCAGCAGATAAACACTCAAGCACATTGGTGGAATTTTTTAGTTTTTGGTGATTGTGAGGTTCATTGTGAACTTCAGCTTGTCTTTCTTTTAGGTAATCCTGGCAGTGGAAGAGATGGGAGATCACAGGTGATGTGGTGAGCTCGTGTTTAACTTAAAGGAAACTACCAAACTGCTTCCTCCGAGACGCACACTGCATTCTCAGTAGCAGGGTGTGATGTCTCTATTGATATCGCTCAGCCTTTTCAATACTAGCCTTCCTAATGAGTCTGTCATGGTATCTCATTATGCCAGTATTTTTTTCAGTTCTGCTGCGGTCACTGGTGCTGAATAGGTCTTTTCATATGTTTATTTGCCATCATAATCAGTATATCTTCTTTGGTGAAATATTTATTCAAATATTACCTGTTTTTAAATTGGGTTATTTTCTTATTTAGTTGAGTTTCTTATATATTTTCAACATGAGTCCTTTATCAAATATGTGCTCTATGAATATTTTGTCTTAGTATCATCTTTTCATTCTTTCAAAAGTACATCTCAAAGAGCAGACTTTTTGTAACTAATGAAGTCAAACTTCTACTTTTTATGTTTTGGTGTCATAAATGAGAAAGAAGTCTTTGTCTATACCAAGGTCAAAAAGGATTTTCTTCTTATGTTTCCTTCTATGAGTTTTATAATTCTACATCTTACATTTAATCTATTGCCTATTTGGAGATTTTATATGCTGTAAGATAAGAGTTGAGGTACATTTTTCTCCTGTGAAGTCCAATTGTTCTAAGACCAATTACTGAGGGGACATCATTTATATTTTGAATCACAACTTGAAATTTTGACAGAAATCAATGCATCACTTATTTGTGAGTCATTTCTGAGCTCTTCTGTGTTCTACTGCCTGACTGGTGCAGTATTTTGCAAATAATGCTGTGTTTTAATTAGTACAGCTACACAGGAAGTCTCAAGGTCAGACACTGTGAGGACTCACGCTTTTTCATCTTTTTAAAACTTGTTTTGGCTCTTTCATTTTGGGGGCCTTTTAATATAAATTGTAAGCCTGTCTTTGCTGCTATCTTAGAAAATATTTGCCAAAACACTGTGACTGTACAGAGCCTGCCAATTTTGTGCAAGAGAATCAGCCACTCAATCACCTATAAACATGGTGATTAATGGCCATTTATTTTTTCATTAACACTTTGTAGTTTTCCATTTTCAGAAACTACTCACTTTTTTAGCTGTCAACCTAACAATCCATGACCCTTATTAGTATAAAAGGGATTTGTTGTTGTTTCATTTCAATTCCCAATGTTCACTGCTGGAATAAAGAAAAACTCTTGATTCTTGCATGTGACCTTGTATATGAGCTTGAGTTTTGCTTCTGCTGTGACCAAGTTAAGGTATTCATCATCAGTAGCTGGTTACTGTACAGAGATTCTCTGGTGGTTTGCCGTGGATGGCCGTGTGGTCTGGAAATTTTTCCTCCTTTCCAGTAAGAACACCCTGTTTCTCTTGTGCTGCTCACTGCACTAAATCTTCCACTTTGATGTTCTTTCCTCCTGAATTTTTGAGATAGTCAGTCTTTTGTCTTTAAGGTCAATGTCCATTTTTGTAGATGCTTCTATTCCTAATCGTCTATGTTTTTATCATGATGGGATTTTTTGGTCCGTTCAGATAAACAAATAGTCTTTCCCTTTCAATATGACAAATGATGATTATTCATTGTTGAAACAACCTGTACTCCCGTGGGTAGCCAGACTGCTTATGATGTATTAGCATGTTATAGTTTTACAAATTCTAGTGGCTACTCTTTTGCAGGGCCTTTTTGTCCCTGTGATCATGAGGTATATGGAGTTTGGTGTCCATTCCTAAGATCGGCTCCATCTGTTGAATTCTCCACATTTATTTGAAAGACTGTAGGACCTTGCAGGTGTTCAGTGGGATGTTAAATAAGTATTGATTTTCACTAAGTTAGCTGATTGCACTTCTCAGGCCTTCTGAACTGTCACTGCTCTTGTTCTACTTTTTCTATTAGTTGCTGAAAGAGGTACAGTATTACGTTTGCAGCTATTATGCTGGGCACCTGTATTCTTCTTAGCGGTCCTTGCATTTCTACTACTGCCTGAGCCAGAACCCATGAGTGCCGGAGCAGTGGAGGAAGTTTCCAAGAGACCAGTGCAAATGCCACCCGGAGACAGTTTCTGTGAGGGACACAATTTATTAACAGGCACTAATTGGGGATTGAAGGGTCACTTGTGACTTACTGAGGTGAATCCACAGGAAGCCAGTATGGATCCTGCACCACTTCAGAAAAAGCCCATGGGGCGTGCGTGCAGGTCAGCAGCACCACCCTGCAAATCCATGAGAGACCAGAACCAGTCCGCGGTCTCGCCCCGTGCTTAGTGGCAGCCAGTTAGATGGGTCACTCAGCAGCTCCCAGATTCTCAGGGAGAGGGTTTTACCAGTTGGATACAGAGCAGTGACATCACTGGCTGCCTTTGTTCCACTGCAGGCCCAGCATTCCCAGGAATAGCTGGTTACTGGACGGATAGGGAAGCGGCTCCTACAGACTACATCAGTTGCCCAGCTCTTAGCGTCTTTCACAACACTGACCCAGCTAATCCGCTCTCCATCTGCCTACAATGCACCTTTGCCTAAGTAAAAGTCTTAGGAATGGAAAATCATACTTAAATAAGACCTTTCATAATCATTTGTCTCAAGGAAGAGCCAGAAGTCACACGGCACCAGATCCAGTGCATAGGGAGGAGGAGATCACAGCATCGTGTTTTATTTATCAAAAATTGCCGCAAGTATTTTGACTCTATTTGGGAAATCAAGGCAGCTGTGACAGCTCAGCTAAAGACACTAAGGAAGGGAGCTCAGAAGTGCTTCAGACAAAGGCAAGAATAGTGGAACAAGCATGTTCAAAGTGAAGGGTAGTATTCAGAAGGGGATTCATAGCAATGAAATAACCTTCTTTAAGCACATAAAGTATTGGTTGATCACCCCTCATATCACATCTAGTTTCATTGCTACATTAACCATAACTATTTTTAATTTTTAACAATAATCCCCACACCTAAGTCAAATCTGAGTTTGATTCTGTTGATGGGTTTATCTCTTTGTAATGCACTGTTTTGGGCGTTGGCATTGCTTTTTCCCATATCTCATTATTTAGGTTGAAAGCTGGGCACCATCTGTGTGGGCAGCAGAGACACAGGTGAATGTTGTCTGTGTTACAAACAAGCTCTTTTCCTCAGCTATCAGGTCAGGGCTGAGTCACCTACCCCGCACCGGCGTGGGGCCGGGTCTGCTTAGCATAGGGCTTAGTTTGTCAAAGAATTTTCCACAACACTCTGTCCCCACCAAGCCTGCGGCATCTCCTGAGGCCCTCAGCTCAGAGATGCCCCTCTCCATCCTCTCCCTCCCCCAACACAGCACCGGGGGAGAGGAATTCCTCTGCCCTTAGTCCTGGTGGTTGAGGGTGGGAGATTTCTTGATAGTCTCAACTACCTTCATTGAGACAAAATGTAGTTTCTTTAGCCATTCACTTCCTCTCTCAGTGTTACAGAGACCACAACCAAAATGCAGACATGTAACCAGAATAGCCAATGGGACGGTGTAGGTGGGTGACCCGCGGGGGGCACAGCAATACCTCGGTTCACGGATGCTCTTTTCATGATCAATTTGGTTCACAGACAGAAGTGTCCGGGAAAAGTTTGCTTCCATTTGCAAATTCCACATTGGATGGACACAACCACTGCCATCTTCCCCACACACATACCAACATGGCCGTCTTCTCCAGAATCGTGCGACAGATTAAGTTTGTGAGCCTACGTACCACTGTGATTGGGTTTAGAGAAAGTCATAAAAGTGTGGGACCAAACAGGGATGAATGTCCTTATGAAAAAGAGAGAGCGCGCGCCGAGCTGTCCGAGGACACGTGAGAAGGTGGCCATCCACTGGCGAGGAAGGGAGCCTCACTGCGCACCAACCAACTTGGATCTTATCCCACCTTCCAGCCTCCAGAATTGTTCGAATATAGGTATTTTTGTTTACACCAACCAGTCTATTGGCAGGTCCAGACTGACTCTCTCCTTGGTGCTATAGACATCTCCTGTTTGTGTCCAGGATGACTTTTTTCACCACTGCCTGAGATGAGAGTTTGTTCCCCAGAATTTTCTTCTCTTGTTTTTTCTCCCCCTTTTCTTCCTTCCTTCCCTTCACTTTCCTTTACCTCTTCTTTGCTCTCTTCATTCTCTCCTCCTTCCTTCCCTTCTTTCTCTGTTCCTTCGTTTCTTCTCCTTTTGCTTAGAAATTGCCTGTCTGCCCCTGGCTATAGAACTCACTGACAGTGTAAATATAGATGAACTCAGCTCTCTAAGCCTCATCGGCCTCATCAGTTAATGGCCGCATCTCTATGACTACTGAACAAAGTCAGATAAATACCTGTAAAGAATTTAACATATTTCCCAGCACAGGGAGCACTTACATATCAGTACATCATAAACATCAATTATATTATGCTGACTGTAAAATTCTTCTATTTCTAACCCTTCCTGTGTTTTTGCCATAAATAGCTGTTATTTTCAAACCCATTATCGTGTATACAAGGCAAGGCTTTTGTGTTTACAACATGCTTTTCACACAGTGCAGGCCTGTGTTCAGGGAACACATCCCCCAAAATGGAAAATAATAGCTCTTACGCAAATGTCTATTAAATCTCATGAAGCAGCAGCAGGTTTACCTGTTTAACAGGCAGAGCAGCGATGGCCCATAATGACCGCATCCAGAGCTGAGGTTCCACAACTATAACAAACTGCTGCTCTCACATCACCACCATTTAAAGTGGGGTTAGAAAGTGAGATTTTAAAATATATTTGTATCTCAATTATTATTCAAACTTAAACTTGCATCAATATCAAGTTCCACAGCAAATCTAAGTTTCTGCCTGACTGTTCTAGAGTGTTTGATTTGCATTTTGAATAACGAGACTACGTTATTTTAAAATGTTTTCCAAGCTTCCCCTAAAACTGGAGGAACTTTCCCTACGCCATGGGTGGTGGTGGGACCAGGTCCGCTGTAGGTTCCCTTCTCGCACAGATGGATGCCGGCCTTGCCACAAATCCTGGGTTTCAGGGCAGACCCACAGGACCCCAGGCCCCACCTGCACCTGGACCTTCAATGCAGGAAGACTAATCAGAGTCCACACGCTCTCTCCTCCAGAGTGTGTTTCTGAGCAGTACCTTCACCTTTTCAAACACATGCCTACAGACTACACAGTGCACTGTACACACACACACACACACACACACACCCTGACAAATATAACCCTCTCCGATTGCCAGGACAATGCTGAGACCTGTGTCCACACAAGGTCTGTAGAAGGAGAAGACAGGCTCACGTGCTAACCATCCTCTTCTGTGAAGGTCAGGACGTCGACATTATCTGCTCTGCTCAGGGACCAGAGGAAAACTGGTGTCTTCCTGCCTGGTAGAGCCAGGAAATGGCTTCAGGCTTTGAAGCCCTTCTGACAATATATACAAAAACTTTAAAGTGCATGCTAATCCACTTTTATGAATATATCCAATTTGTATGTCTCATGAGCAACCAAAACTAAATGCACAGGATATTTATTGCTGCATTATTTTAAGGAAAATGTCAACGTAAACCATGCAGTGGAGATGAGATTTGCCTGTGTCATAGCAACAGCCTCGCTTCCTCACAGAACAGACCCTCATGGAGCTGCCCAGGAGCCGGAGCAGCACCTGCCCCCAAAGTTACTGCTCCCTCTGAACAGGACCCAGGTGATCCCTGCTCCCTTGGCGCGTCCCTCCTAGTGATAGGAAGAGGACAAAATACTGTCAGCAGAGCAGCAGGCTTGATTGTCTCAGACAGGAGTGCACACTGTGTGGAAGCTCACAGAGTGACACAGTAGACAGGGACCATGAGGACAGGCTGACCGCAAGGACACTCAGAACATCAAACATCTGAAGGACCTTGGTGCTGGGAAGGAATCACTCATGCCAAGATCTGGGGAAAGAGGGGTTCCATTGTGGAGAAACATGACAGGTGCAAAGGCCCTGAGGTAGGCGATGTGGTGAGGGATTGGGGTAGCCAAGGCACAAAAGCAGGGACTGCTACAGTCAGTCTTGAGTTCAAGGTTGATAACAGTGCAGATCTTAGCACAGGTGGTTGGGTGCTCTCAACCTGTGGTTTCCAACTGGATCGTCAGCTCAGGAAGCCCAGCCCATGTCAGAGTCTCAGAACTAGCCCTGATAAAGGCTGCCATGTGGGAAGGGCCATCCGATGTAGAGTCCACAAGTGGTCCAACTACGGCTGGGGAGGATCTCGTAGCAATCAAAGAATCCTGCGTCCAAGGCACTCTAGCTTCATGGATGGATGGCTCCACCCGAGCCCAGGTGCAGATCCAGAAAGCTCGAACAAACACAGTCTTGGAACAAGGTGGCAGAGCTTAGTTCCATGTTGTTGGAGGACAAAGGTAGAAGCACTAGACCCTTAGCCTTCTCTGACCTTTAGAACATCCCGGAGATAAGTTCTTCTAAATGTCACCTGTATCGGGTGGAAATTCTCCAGATATGATAAACCTCCGATTGGCCTTTATTAGCCTTTCAGTTAAAATCCTCAGGGCCTGAGGCTGACACGATGATACTATTTATGCATGACCTTTTGTTTTTACTGCACTATTTTCTCCTTTTAAAATATTGTGATGCTGGTGAGCTAATGTCTCCCTAATCTGCAAGGTCAATGAGGAGGGGGCTCTAAGAGGGGACCCTGGAAGTCACAGCTGAGCCCTCCCTCTCACCCGCAAACACCTTTGCTTCCCTCAGTCCTGCATTCAGCTGTCAACATCTCTAGGCCAGAACTAATTTTTAAAAATATCCATCAGGGGCCGGGGAGTTAGCTCAGTGGTTCCGGCGCCTGTCTTGCAAGCGCAAGGGCCCGGTTCGATTCCCCGGTAACCACATAACAACACTGGGTGTGGAGACCCACACCCAGCAGCAACCAGTACCACATACCACAGTGCTGGGCGTGGTGGCTCACGCCTGTAATCCCAGCACTCGGGAGGCAGAGGCAGGAGGATTGTGATGTGAGTTTGAGGCTGAGCTCGGGGCCAGCCTGAACCACAAAGCGAGACCCTGTCTCAAAAAAAAAAAAAAAAAAAAAAATCCATCAGGTATAGAAGGGCATTTCTTCAGCCAATTAGAATGGGAGATTTTGACTTTGTATGGAAGTTAATGTGGAATTCAAAATTTTACTCTTCAGATTCACTTAATTTTAAGTTAATCACTGTGCTTTTGTTTGCATTTACATTTTCATTGTTCTCAAGGATACACCACCCCCAAATCTTCAGCATACAGCAATTGTGGTCTGATCTCATGAATCCACTTCCAAGAGTGACTGTGCAAGACATGATTCTCAGAAGAGGTGCAGCAGCAGACTCGGGCTGGACGGGTCCCCAGTGACGAGCACCTCCGTAAGAAGCCCTGCCACGCCGCTGCCTCCCAGTGTGGCCCAGTTTGGGGAAGGAAAAAGGGTCCACGGACACAATGTGAGGGGACAGGGATGTGGAGGAGTCTGAAGGACTGAGAATCCCAGAAGAGTCAAGCTTCATCTCTCCGAGGCCAAGAAGGACACAAGCAAGCGCCTTCTTATGAAGTTGGTACAATTAGGATCTGAGATGTCCCCCGAAGGTTGGAGCCTAGTTCCAAGGTTGGCACTATTGGGAGGTGGGGAACCTTTAAGAGGCGGAGCCCGGGGGAGGTCTGAGGTCGCTGGGGGTGTGGCCTTTGGGGGCTTCCCTTCCTCTTTCTCTGTTTCCCAAAGATCACAGCCTTCGGGCCACAGGCCCAGAAGCTCAGACCAGAAGCCAAAGTGGACCTTCCCTCTTTTAAGCTGGTTGTGTTGGGTACTTTTCCCCATTAAGTCTATTGGTGTATTTCAGATATGCATCATGATCACATTCGCCTCATGGCTGGGAAGTTGCACCTGCATGTGGTGTATCTTGGTTCTTGCCATGCCCTCGCTTCCACCTCCTCACCCTTCCCTATTCACAAAAAGTTTGTTTCTGTTTTTTCCGTTTCTGTGAAAAAATTTTTACCAGCTGTTTCTCCAACCAAGGTCTATTATCTAGAATATATAAATAACTTTAAAAATCAGACCCCTAAATCTAAAGACCCAATCCAAAAATGAGCATCTGAAATGAACAGACATTTCACAGGCAAAGAAGTGGAAACAGAGAATAAATATATAGAAAAAGTTCAACATCACTGATCAGTTGAGTGATGTACATGAAGACAACTGGAAGATTCCACCTCACTCCACAAAGAATGGCTGCTAGCAAGAACTCAACCAACAGCAAACGCTGGCGGTGCATGGGAGAAAAGGAGCCTTCTCCATTGTTGGTGGGAGGGTGGGTGGTGCATCCACTACAGCATCTCCATCTACAATGAGGTGCCCACAAAGCTCACTGTTTTTCAACACTGGCCCACAACTAAAGGTAAATCAAAAGGACCTGAGGTCTCCTCTCCCTTATAACCTGCAGGTAGGATGGGAATAAGTGCCGACCGTAGTACCACCTCAGTGACGCAATTGCTGTATTATTCAGCTTAGCGTGGTGGATTGGGAATATCCTCGGACTCAGTAAATGTGAGTCATTTGTGCAGACAGCTGCTGCATAGCCCGGCCAAGGTGCCATATCATGGCAGACTTCTAGAGCTTTTCAAATTTTGCCTAAGGCTCATGTAAGGAATCAAATTCAAGATCCAAGCGAAGAGGATTTTCTTCACCCTTCTCCAAATATAAAGATGATATCGCACACAGAGTTCCTCCAACTGAGACTGAAATTTCCATCCGTTCTGCTTAACTTTAGTCCTAAGCATAGGAGCAAGGACTCACTCCATACTGCTCTCCTGCCTCCTGTGCAAACACAAGCACAAGATTCTCTCCCAGCAAAGTGTGGGTGCCTGGGAGTCCAGATCTCACCACCTCACCCCTCGGAAGACTCATAGTGACGCCCTTCGTAGACCCGACTGTCTCGCTCCCTCTGCAATGATGTTTTGGGATGCACAGATTCCATATCGAGACTGCTGAAAGTCACATACTAACAGCTTTCAAAGGAAAAAATTGCATCTGGGCCCTTCCTGTGATTCCTTGGTACCTTAATTCTTAATCATTCAGAGCGTCGAGCCCTCAGGTTCCCTCTTCCATTCCCAAGATGACGACAGAACCAAAACGGAAAACGCACCAGGTAAGGTGTTCCGCCTTTGTGGCAGGTTTGCATGTTCGTGAGCGCCCCCTAGGAATGAGGAGGAGGAACGCAGAAGGAAGCTTTAACACAATCCCGGAAGCACCCCCGGCCTGATCGCCCCGCAGTGGGGGTCCTCTTGGGTCCTTTGCTGACAGTATAGATTACACTGTCCCTTCAGCGCCACCATCTGTCAGAACCCTGCTAAACAAAGCCTTTCAAATTCCCCTCCATCCTGTGTGAGGTGGCTCAGCGAGGAGGGAAAGGAGATACTTATCTACCCACAGCGCTTCTTCAGTTGCTCTGAAGAGTTGCATGTGCGGGAGCTGATGTCTGTGTCCCTGGGAATGTTAGAGTAACACTCAGCACGCATGCACACACGTGTGCACAAGTGCACAGGTTCTGCTCAGCACCACCCTCCTGCCACACCCCCACCCCCATTTCTGGCTCCCCAGGCTCCCCTGCGGGTTCCCCTGCCAACACCAAGACACCAGCAGCAGCGCAGAGCTGGTGAGTCAGCGGTCTTCTCCGAGGTCCATGTGGAGAGCTGTGCCACTTCCCACCAGCATGCATGTGGTCATGCCCGCTGTGCCCGCTGTCGGAACATCCTCCCCTCAGGTGCCCAGAAGCCTATGCCTTCCTCTCCTATGGTGCCCGCTTAAATGCCCCCTTCAGTCTTTGCCTCCAGACTCACTCCCGACCTATGACCTGCACTCAGACGCGCTCACTGTGTCCCTCGTTAAGAATAACCAAGGCTCAAAGACAGCAGGGACGCTTCCCACGGCGCCCATCCTGGAGCATCTGCCGTCATGAGCCTCGAACCCAGTCATGCAAACCCCGGACGCACTGCTGAAACAGAGGCTCTGGGGCCCTGTTGGGGGGTGGTCCTGATGCAGTGTATACACTGGGGGATGAGTCCCGACTGTTCGCATTCCCTGTCATCTCCCGCAGGACAAACCCCCTACTGCACTTGGTCGTTCTCACTGTCGTCCAGGGAGGGCTCCCGATGACACCCAAGGAGGAAGGTACCTCCCTGCTCATAGCAGTGAAAAAGACAGGGAACCTTGCTGAGAGGCAACAACAGGGCAAGAGTCGACCAACTGAGAGGGCAACCATATGCCGAGCGTCTTGCAACCATAAAAGTTATGTTTACACAGATTGTTTTAATAGCTGCAGTAAAATGGCTTTTATATAATACCGTAAAGAACAAAGCCGGGACGATGTTCTCCATGGAAGCCGGCTCCAGCCTGGGGAGTGCAGCAAACGAGACCCCCGGGCTCCCACGCACCAGCGCCCACGCGCATGCGCGTTTGGCAGTTTCTCCTTTTTGACAAATGCAGAAGCAGGGAGCACACGTACCCGGTATTTAAAAAGCTGTGCTACAAAAGTAGGAAGCAAGGCGAGGCGAGGCGAGGGGTGTGGAGTGCATCTTGCTGGTTACTGGTGGACAAGACCTTCACTGAAAAGCTGACAATTGAGCAAAAGCTTGATTTTTTTCGTAAAAGAGCATGTCGTCTTGCAAAGCGAACGTCCAGTTTTGAGACGCGGCTGTGGACCAAGGCCTGGTGTGGTCAGGAGGAGCCAGAGGCCGGTGAGGCTGCAACACACCCGCCGTGGGAAAGCGCATGGCAGGAGGCGGAGGCACAGAGGTGCCGCAGGAGGGTTCAGTTCCTAGTCCCCCCCCCGACTCCAAGGGCAGCCCCTCAGCTTCTACTCGGGGTGACGTGGGAGGCACTGGGGGCTGTGAGCGGAGGAGAGGCACAGGTGATACAGCGGACATTCCCTCGGCTGAGACGCTGTCACTCAGGGTGTGCATGGCCCTAAGGACAGCAAAGGTGGATTCAGGGAGATGCAGGGAAGGGGAGCTGGGCAGGCGAGCGCCGCCTTCGTCTCCTTCCACTGCACAACAAACCGACCACGCACACAGTGGCTTAAAACAACCTGCTCTTCCTCTCCTGCAGCTCGGGAGGCCAGAGTTCCCAGAGTCCTAGAGCCCTGGCAGCAGCTGATCCTCTCCGGGGGGTGTCAGGTGGAAATGGCTTCCTTATCTTTTCCAGTTTCTAGACACTGACTGGGCCCCCGCTGTGGTGCTTTTCAGAGCAGCGTCCTCCTCCCCGTCCACTCTCCCGCTCGGCCATCCTCGGGTCGAGCCTCCTCCTCTGACACTGGGCCCCACCCTCTGTTAGGAGGATCCTGGGCTCACACTGGTCCATCTGAATAACCCAGGGTTGCGTCCTGGCTCAGAGCCTTCTCCACATCTGCGAAGCCCCTTCTGTCCTGAATTGTATTGTCACAGAGTCAACGCTTCGGGGGACGCAGATGAGCCAGGAAAGCTGCTACTCAGCAAGCCGCAAACCGGTCAGAACCTGGACGTGCTCAGAAGGCGAAGCCAAAGAATGAGCTGACTGCGGATGCGGTAGAAGGGAAACGTCTTAGTCAGTCTCTCGGTGCTGGAACAAGCACCCGACACAACTTGAGAGCAAGGTCGACTTGGGCTCACACTGGCCCACGGTCAGCCAGCTCCAAGACAAGAAGGCGCAGAGGAGGCCTGCGGAGGAGACCTGCGGAGGAGACCTGTGGAGGAGACCTGCGGAGGAGACCTGCTCCGGGCCTGGCGCCCAGGGAAGCAGGGCACATGGGGAGGAGCGGGCGGAGACGCCACGCCCAGTGCCCGCCTCTCCCCCGACCCCACCCCTGTCCACAGGCAGCTGTCGGCCCCGTGGTTCAGTCGCCTTCCACAGCCCCACCTGCGAGCACGTGGGGACTTTGGGGACGTTCCTGACCTGTGACTCACAGGCGACCAGGAGGTGTATGGTGGCGCCACCTCCTAAAGACATCAGAGCGTGGGGTGCCGCAGGAGGAGGACTTGGGGCTGCACCTCGGCAAGGAACCTCAAGACCACAGGCAGCTGCCTGGACAGCAGTGGCTTCTAGAAGTGAGGCCCCTGAGGGGACAGTGCTGGGTCTCCCAGACCCCACACACAGAAGGCTCAGCCGTTTCTGGAGCACCCATGTGAGCCCAGTGGTGGAGAGAGGAAAAGGCAGGCGACGGGACCTGGGTGAGATGCCCACTGAGGCTCCACAGGGAAAACGGTTTGGGAGAAGCGGAGTTCCTTGTGGATAGGGACTACAGTTTCCTGCAGTCTGGGCACAAATATCAATGTGACTGTCCTCTATTGCCACACAGTTATGAGGGCTGTGTGTGTGTGTGCGCGCGCGCAACCTGGGTGTAGGAAAAATGCCCTTTAGTCTGGCGGGCAAGCCACGATGGCCCCTCCCACCACCAGGAAGCTTTGACAGCACCTACCTTATGAACTTTGACTTGACGAGCTCCAAGAGGCTCACCGAGGCCCTGTGTGACCCAACCCCAGCTCAGCCTCTCACCCCCACCCCTCACTCACACCATGAGTCCCCAGGCTGCTTACTAGCAATGCTCAGCCGGAGAGGGGCTCTGCCCACGTCTGAAACCCTCCTCGGCTCACAGACCTGCATCCCTGACTGACTTTGAGAGGAAGCAGGATCAGGAAGGAAAGTGTGCTCTTGGCTCCGTCAGCAAACACCTGCGGGCCTGGGCAGGGTGGAGGCACCTGTCAGCAGAGTGCTGCGCGACTCTGAGCTGCAGACACCCCATCCATCAGCTGGGCAGAGAGACCTGGGCGCCGACGGAGCAGGCAGCATGGAGGCTGAAGGGTGCCAGCGACTCCTTTCCAGATGCCAGGGCGGGAACGCCGCCTCCTCATGTGATAGAGCTGCTCCTTGGCCTGGGGCTACATCACAAACAGATTGAAGGAGCAGATTTCCCTCCTCACCCTGCCCACAAGGTAACACTCAGTGGAAGGAAGAATCGCGCACATCTCCACGCACTTGGGGCAGAAGGTGGCTTTTAAATGGCATCCACCTGCAGGGCGGCCTTGCAGCCCACGGAGCTGCTTAAACCACGAGCAAAGCCCCCGAGATCACAGAGGAGCCGGGGTAGGGGAAGAGCCCACCGAGTCCTGTGCCCCAGCATCACGAGCCCTGCTCTGCCCGCCCCAGCCCACACCCACACCACCTGCAAAGGCAGCTCTGAAGGGGCCTTGAGACGGGAGGAGAGCTCGCAGCTGGCACAACCTCCCACAGCACACACCGGGCTTTGCTGTCTGAGAGGCACAGCGTGGTCAGGAAGCAAGGGACAGAGAAGCTGCCTCTGCAGACCTGCACTGTCATGGGGGCGAGGACAGAGGAGTGGGCCCCTTCAGGGCCCGAGTTAAAAGAGACAAGGACAGACAAGCAGCACAGGAAAGAGGCGGACAGAAGGAGGACCTGAAGAGGCGCCACTTGTTGGTCCTGTGAGACCAAGCCCCAGCTGTGCAGAAGCAGCTCTGAGGCTGGCAGGGCTGTCTCCCCAGATTTCAGTCCTGGGGGTTGAACCCAGGCCTCATGCATGCTGGGTAGTTGCCCGACCACTAAGCTACATCCTCAGCCCAGGACACTCTTATTCTTGTACTAAAAAAAAAAAAAAGATACAGCAGAATGTTGCAATATTTTTTGTAAGTTAAAAAGGAGCAATGTTTTTTGGAACTCACTGTACACATATATGTGTACCTGGAGACAGACTGTGGCAAAATGTTAAAAACTGATAAATGTACATGATGTCATTCTGAAGTTCTTTATATTTTCCTTGCAACTTTCAGTAATCCAGGTTTTAGAAATAATTATTTTCTGAAATTGAATTTCACCTCATTTACTCTGAAAGTGCAGCTTGAAGGGCTTTGCATGTTTCCAAGAGACCTGCCCACCTCTGCCCCAGACCTGGGCCTCCGGGGTCGCCCAGAGCACCGCCGCCAATTCCGACCTGCTCGGTAATGTCCGCTCCCTCACGGGTTAGGTCAGCAGTGACTTGAGCAATCCCAGGTTCCCCAGCCCCAGTCAGAGCTAACTCATCTCTTAAACATTTCTTACAGTGCCTCCTATGGCCCCACCCCAGCTTCACGGTGTGTCAGTCTGCACTGATTTTTGTGAATATTTATTTAATGTTGGATTGTGCATTAGACTAGAAAAACCAAGGAGATATGGTTCCATGCTCACCTCAGCACGTGGTGTTTGCCACACACTCGGTAAGCAGTGGTGGGAGAAATGTGGAGAAACCCGAGCAAGGAAGGAGGCAGAGAAGGTACGAGAGACAGAACGGCCCAGTCCCACGAACTTGGCGAATCCACAGCTGAAGGCTGTGGACCCCACAGAGGCGTCCGGGTTGCAGATTATCAACTCTCAGCAGAGCACGCGTGAGACAGCTCAGTCCTCGAAGCTCCCTCGAAGCTACTGAGTCTGGAGTCTGATTCCAGGTGGCTGGACCTATGCCCGGCAGAGACGGCACTGCCAAGTGTGTGCCTGGTGAGAGGGGAGTCACCTGTGCACCCACCCAGGGCCCTGAGCCTCGGAACCTTCAAAGAAAGAGCTGGGAGGTCTGCTCCTTTACACAAAGCTTGACTTTTGCCAAGTCAAGGCCAAGAGCCTTTGAAGACTCCTACTTCCATACTCAGACACTGCACGAGGACCATGTCACCTTCGGCTGCTCATCCTGATGCCTCTCCTGGGCCTGCTGCCTTCAGAAGTCATTCTTCCTTTTGTTCCCTAATGGTGTTTAATTTTTCAAGAATTTTTTCCCTTCATATTGATTGTTCTGCCTCTTCCAAGTCCCCTTCCTGGAGGTTGCTGAGGTCTCTGTTTTCTACCTCAAACTTTGCTGAATTCTCCAGCAATGCTTAGAGTTTGGTCTCTACTAGTATTGGAGCAGCAGAAGGCCGTGTGCAAAGTCTGTGTGTGGGAGTAGTGACTTTGCGTTGGGAGAAAGTATCTGGAAACTGTACGTCTGAAAGGATGTATGTCCAAAAGTGTAAAGAACCACTGCCATCAACAGTCAAACAATTTTAGTGTGTTGCCCATCTAAAAATGGGCACTAATCTGAATAGATATTTTGCTCAAAAAGAAATCAAAATGGCCAATTATCACACAAAAATATGCTGAGCATCCTCAGTTATTAGAAAAAAAGCACAGTGAGATGTTGTTCAAACAGAATAACTACAAAGTTGGATGATTCCACAGACTGAGGAATATGAGGAAGACCTCAACCCTTTGTATACTGGTGGTGGCAATAAGAAATTGTGTCCTTGCTTTGAAAAGCCTTTTGATAATTCCTTAAAAATTAAACATACGGTAACCATATGACCTAGAGAATTTATTTCTGAATAGCCACTCGTGCACAAAAACATATGTACACAAATCAGCATTGTTCATTGAAGAACTGTACCAAGAAGTAGAACCAAATGTCCTTCAACTGATGTGTTGATGAAATATAGTTACCATGCAATGGGATGTTATTATTACATAAGCAGAAATAAAGTGCTGGTCCGTGGGAGAACAAGAAAGAATCTTGAAAACAGTACACTAGGTGAAGGAAGCCATGGGCAGAGGCAGCAGATCATCTGACTCCACTTATATGAAGCATTCACGGTGGAAAAATCCATAAAGATGGACCGATGGTTACCATGAGCCAGGGGTAGAAGAGAATAGGTAGTAACGGCCATTGACAACATTCTAGAATTAGACAATGAGGGTGGTGGCACAGTTCTGTGAATGCACTAAAAACAAATGAGTTGTGAGCTTTCAAAGGACACTTGTGTGAATCACATCTCAATAAATTGAAAATTAAGATACACTAAGGGTGAGCCACAAATACTTTCAATCGTCACAATTTTTCCTGAAAATCATGACAACACCTCTCCTGTCAGTTTCCTAACTTGCAGTACATCTGAGCTGCTAAAAATGAGCGCGCTCACAGGGCCGGGTTGTTCTAAGGAGAACTGACTGCTGCTCCAGTATTCCAAACATGAACTCTCGTCCAGCAGAGTGAAAAGTGTCCTCCACCAACATTTCGCCTTCTTTTTCCCATTATTAAATTTAATCAGGGCTATCACTGGCTCTCCTGTGTCACTGAACAATTCTGACACTCGAACACTTGTTTCATCATTAGAAACGCATCCTCTGAGGCCGGAGCACCCACAGATTGTCCACAGCCAGCCCTAAGAGATGACATGAGCCTGCTAATGCGTGTGTCAAGTCAGTCTGGTGCACCTCAAGTCACTCTTTAACCTTGAAGAAATCCTTAAGCTGCCCTGACATCCTCTGATCCAAATGATGGGTCCCCTTGCAAAGATTTCGGCGAGCTCTGGCTGCACATTGTAATCACCCAACAAGCTTCAATAGCACTGTCAACTCGGTCTCATCTCAGAGCTGAATCCAAATCCTTGGAGGGGAATCTGGGGCGTGATTATGTTTAAAGCGCAGTTCCCAAGACTCTTCGTTTCCTTATGTCAGCAGGTCTGAGAAACACTAACTAGACCAAAACCAGAATTAACAAAGAGCACGTTGGCATGGAGATGGCATGGAGATACCACAGATGCCAGTTCCATGCAGAGTTGTTTGTGGCAGCCAAACTCACAGATGCCCTCTGCAAGAAAGCAGATGAGGAGAATTGCAGCTAGCATGAAGGTGGGAGACAGGGCTGCCAGCACAGGAATCCAGGGCTCCTTCTCCCTCTCCTGGTGAAATCTCTGTGTGTCACCTTCAGCAAGTGCCACCATTTACAAGGTGCCAGCATTTCTTAGGTGCCACTCCCCAGAAAATGCAAGTGTTAAACGCCATCATGGCTGAGCCCAGGGGAACCCAAGGGTGCATCGTGGATGAACTTAGTCCAAATCTGGGTGCATATTCCTGGGCGCTTCCCATATGCTGGGATCCAGGTACCGATTATGTAATTTATTCCAATAGTTTTGTTCCTCTCGCTCAAGGGTAGCCTTAACCCTGGTGAGAAAACCTCTGCACAGAATCATCAGAATAACTCCTGGCTCAAATTTTGGTTCCATCTTTCTAGAGACAGTAGGTTTTAGATATTCTTGCCACACATAAAAATGAGAGGAGAAAAAGTGTTTTGCTTTGTTTGACCCTCATAACCATTTCTCTGAGTGTGAGAAGATAAAACTGTTACATGGCAGTATTTCCACTCACAACCTTTATTCACCCAGCGATTCTGGGGAAGATGGCCATGGTCCTATTCTTCACCCAAAGCAGAGTTCATGAACAGAGCAAAAGTTTGCCAAATGCTTCATTTGCAAACCCAATTGTCCATGAACAGAAGCTACTGCTGCACTTTATATCTTAAATACACACAATAAAAATAATGACATTCTAAAGAGACTGGTGGAGGTCTTGGTATTTCCATCACATACTAGCACTTTTAAAATTTCTCTCCAAATAACACTTACATTACCAGTCAAATTCATTTAATTTCTTAAAGGTAAAATTTGTTTGTAATAGTTAAATCTTAGAAACAACCCAAATGCCCATCAACTGATAAATGGATTAGAAAGGTGTAGTTTTTTATACAATGGAGTACTATTCAGCCATAAAGAAAAAGAAGCTTAAGATATTTCCTAGGAAAATAGATGCAACTTGAGACCATATGCTTAAGTGAAATAAATACAAATATGTAAATATTATGATTTCCACAGAAGTTGCACAAGTCTACATTCCCACCAACAGCGGAAAAGCAAATGTATAAATATTACATTGTCCCTCTGGTGTGAAACACTAAAAGTATAAATAAGGACCAAAACGTATAATAGATATTGGGAAATAGGAAGAGATTGATCAAAAGCAAAAAGAAAAGTCTTTGAACCATCACATATTTATCTAGGTATAAAGCCTGACATATTCCATTTAAATTCATACCTACATTTTATAACACAACTGATTACATATTCAGCTTCTGATGATCTGTACTTTGATTTTTACCAAATGCTGAATTCCATCTTCTGTTAGGGGTAATTCTGGACTTTCCATCCCTCACACCAGGATTTTCGCACCACAGTGTTGGCCTTTGTGATGAAGGGGGGTTGGTTCTATCTGGTCCATCATATGTTTTTATACTACTGTATTGTTTGAACGTATGTGCTGTGGTTCAAATCAATTGTGAAAATGCTCAGTTTTTCTAGTTAAGAAAACATAAAGAAGAGATGAAGAAAATACATATATGGTGCCTTTTTAGCATTTGAAAATGCTTTTCTATTGTCATATACTTTATATTTATTGATATCTATTTATATTCTTGATTTTATTAATTACTACCAAGTATCATTAAAATAAGTAAAATTTGTCAACAAAAAAATGTTTAAAGGTAAAATTTTCTGTCTTAAATTTGTCTTGCTGTTTTCTGAAATTACAAAGCACAGTGTTTCCAGATGAATTCTGTGAAGACGGAACTGCCATAAGACAGTCAATAAATTCTTATTCATGACTGAAATGTGCTGGTATTTCCTGTACGTATTGGCTATGCTACTTGTTTGGGATCAAGATTATCAATATTATATTGCAAAATTTATTATTAGCAAAGTTTGTAATGGCATTAAAGACCTGAGGAAACATCAGGAATCGTATATAGTTTTTTGTTGTGAAACACAAACAGAGTGCTAGTGTGAGCTAGTTTATCTCACCACAACTAAACTTAAAGTATAACTCAGTTTATGGAGGAAAATAAATGGAATAAACGCAAAGGACTCTGGGAAATACGATAGCTACCAACCCAAGCAAGGTGTTGCTGACACAGCCTACCATTTAATGATTTTGTAGGAGTGAAGTGAACTTCAAGACTTACAGGAACCCTGCTGCAGAGAGGCTAACCTATCCTCCACTTCTGAGAATCACAGGGCTCTGAGTGCCCGGAGGGACAGGGGTCCTGACCCGCACCCCCCGAGCACTCACCGTGAGCCACCGTGGTGCAGGCTTCTCGCCCCTTTTGACTGCTTTCCCAGCCCTGAACAAAGCCAGACTTAGGACACCACCTCACTCAGGAACCGATGCCCAGAGAGGTGAGTGCGGCCTCAGAGTCCACGCTGTTGTGTGCACGTGTATGAAACAGATCTTTATTCTCTAACAACACCAGAAATGGCAGCACCAACATCTGTAGTGTGTGTAGTGGAACTTGCCCCGATTTCAGTGCTTTCTTGTCAAGCTGGTTAGACAGTCCCAAGACGTCTTCTGAGAGTGTCTTCTGCCTCTTCCACTCATTCAGCCCCCAGAGGCAGCGAGCTGTCCACACCCTTCCTCAGACCCAGCCCCAGCCTCGCAGAGGCCCCTTCTCATTTCATGTGAATTTATATGTCACAGTGGTCATTCTTTCCCTCCGTCTTCTTGCACATACATGTATGTATGTGTGTGTGTGTGTGTGTGTGTGTGTGTGTGTGTGTGTGTACAAAGGGACATGATTTTTGCTGTAACGAAATTTCATCTCAGCAGTGAGACCAAATGCAAGAGCCGCCCCGGCCCATAGCACTGACTCAGCCTGATGGTTTCTGCTGAGCCCGTGACGAGGAGCCATCGGCGGCCAATCGGTAAGCAGAGCAAGGGGACCATCTCTGCACATGGACTCATCTGCTGACCACATCACAAACAAGGCCAGCACTGAACACACAGAACAAAGTGAGGTCAGGACACTGGCAAGTGAAGAAACTACGCAAGCACTGCACACCTCCCTGAAGACAGGCCCTCTGTGTGGGAGTGGAATAAAAAGGGCCAGATAGGACGATTGCTTCTTGTTTATTTGCATCTCCTTGTGGCCCACCAAATGAGTTTTTCTTTCCTAGCAACACCTCATTTATTTAAATTAGAATCACTGAGTTCTGCTTTGGCTATGGCCCATTCTGGTGGTTACACAAGCCAAGTTTGACCAATTAGCCAGCAGTTTTGGGACAGAGAAGTAAACAACTGAAAAAGCTTCTGCTCCACTTCCTGTGAGAGATGGCTTGCCTCCTTCTCTCTGCCTCACATGATGTGTGAGCAGCGGCCCCACTGCCCACCCCTCCAGCTCTGCAAGCAGCTTAACCGGGCAGTATTGGCCTCCAGATCCTGGGCAAGGCCCACACACACTCTGCTCTGTACCCAAGGAATCGCCTTTGAATTAGATGACTCTAGCCAACTTACTTTTGCCACCAAAGAAAGAAGTCTAGTCGCCAAGCTCACTTATTTTTTAAAAACGTTTCAACTCCAAAATATATCTACTGTCAGTTAGGTGCTCAGAGTTTATCTGGAGATTCTGAAAGGTCTTTGGCATCCATCTTCCTCAGAATATCAAGAAACCCCAGATAGTCTATGAATAGAGTAGGTGGCTTTCAGTGAATAAAAAGAGGTAGAAAGAATTTCTGCACCTAGATATACATTTACACTTTGAAGCAGGATGAGAACTTCCTTCATATCACATGTACACCCACACGCTCATGTACATATGCGGTCACAGACTGCAGCAACGACACAGCAGCTCTGGACAAGCAGCCTAGCAGGTCGGCCCACACACCCACTGCAGACAGGCACCTGTAGCTGCTCCTCAGGTGCACCTTCTCAGTGTGCTTCCTGGAAACCAGCTGTGCACTCCATGGGGGACTCCAACGTCCCCAGCATCGCACTTCCAGGAACCTGCACAGGTCCTGGACCGGCTGGACCCTGGGGACACCACGGGGTGGCTGTGCTGCTTGTGCACCTGGGGCTGGCAATGTCCTCTCCACCTGCTCTCTCGTCTTGATATTTCATCGCAGGGCATCACATCCATGAGGAAAACACGTGCTGAAGTCATCAGAGCCACACACAGAGCTAATCACATCCAACAGGAGTCACACAATGGCACAGGGCAGTCAGCAGAGGTTTCCAATGCTGTAGTCACTCACACACATACTGACAAGCACACATGTACACTGGGAAATTCTACATTTTTCAGAGCTCTTTGTATGGATATTGTATATAAATACACTCATCGACTCACTCAGCCAGGGTTTATTGAAGTCCCACCTCTTTCCAACAATTCTGCCAAGACCTGGGAGTAAAATTCAAGCCAATTCTATTTTCCAGTACCCTAGAATATACGACTTAAAATATATAATCAAGTAATAATACGGCTTTCCACTTACACAGCACATTCATAATCGAAGTCATTTTCGCATTTGTTAACTCCTGTGATTCCTGGGCCATTAACTCCACCCCCAGGTGTGAAGCAGGGCTTCCCCACCGCCAGCAGGGGAGGTGGCGACTACTCCGGACTGAGGCCACGTGAGTCTCACCGCCCAGCGCCTGGCCCAGGGCCGGGCTCTGGGGAGGTGCGTGCGTCTGGCCAGAAGGGCGCTCAGCACCTCGGAGAGCTCCGCTGCGCGGCTGATCCAGCCCAAAATGGTGACAGTGCTCAGACCCGCAAACCTTTGCCTGGAGCTCTGAGACTTATTTCAGGGAAGCTTCAGACTTTTCAGAGGCTGCCAGGGAAGCCAGAGGCAGTGGGGAGACTTTAAAACTCCGAAAAAGAAAAAAACTCCAACCCAGAATTCTATATTTTGAAACTACCAAAGTGTGATATTTAGGTACGTTTTCTGGCATCCTGGGTTTCTCAGGAAGCCTATGATGATATGACCCCTACCAAAACTAGGCACTAAGTCAAAAATAGGAGACTTATGCGTTAGTGAGGCAAACAGCATCATTTGTTGGGGGTGGTGAAGAAAGGTTCCCTCAGGAAAGCCACTTTCTAGGAGCGGGCAGCAGCCTGCCCAGCCGGAGTGAACCAGAGGACGCTCAGAGAGGGTCACGAGGGAAACGCAGCTGCAGGACGCACTCATAGGAGGCCAGGCAAGTGGGGGAATGTCAATGCTAATTTACTTTAAAACAAAATAAAACAGGAGAGCAATTGCTAACTCCAGGTAAGACAAACAGCTGTACAATAGAAGAAAAATACTCTCTAGTTTTACACATTAATCATGTTTCAACACCCAACCTTGTAAAAAGTGTATCAGACCTAATCTAGCTAATGCTTAGCCCTCAGAGATGGATCACAAAAGGTGTCCCTGTGAGTACATTGAAAAGAGGAAATCAAAGCTTTCTGCGGACTCTGAATTCTCATGTTCAATGGAAGGAAATCAATAAGGACAAATAAGAAATCTACATAAATAAAAATATTACCTAGAATTAGTAGATAAATGCACCTCAAAATCATAATAGTTTTAAGAGGCTCCCTCTAGCTCAGAAGAAATGAACAAATGGTAGAGATTATTTTATCTTTGTTTTGATTTGATTTAAAAGAAGTCTGGTTGCAATATTTGAATCTTCAAGTTGTATAAAACACAACTGATTTTTTAAAGTGCAATTAATTTTAATAAATTTTCTATGTAGTTTTTCTTCTAAGTGTCTGGCTTCTTTACTTAAGAGATAAAACCATCTTGTCATTCACTGAAGCTGCTGGCCTCCTCTCCCAATGGTCTGGCATCATGTAGTACAATTCATTTCTATGTATATTTACCACATACTGTAAACTCATTCAAAGATAGGCCCTCATGGTGTTTATTTAAATCATAGTCTATGCTCAAAGAACACACAAGATCACTAGAATAAAAGTTTAAAAGTCATAAAAATTAAATGAGTTTGGCCATTTAATAAATTTTTACATGATATTTTTCACAAATTCTTATCACTTAATTTGGGAACTTGCTTACTATCAATTACGTCTTACAAGATGAGCTTTTTTTTGTGGCTTTGTAAAATAATACTATCTTCCCACCCGTGCATTTGGTCGCATTATTGATGGAAGATGAGTTTGCAGATCAAATGACTTAGCACAGACGAATCACTGAGCAGGCACAAGTGCAAAGCACACTGGAGACCGTGGAGGAGGATGTGAGCACAGGGCTTAGACACAGCAGAGAGCGCAGTCCAACCCCGGGCTCCAGCCCTGCCCAGCTGCCTTCACTGAACACATCACCTTCCTTCTTCCACTTCCAGTTGCCAGGGCTATCTAGCCTCACCCCTTTCATCTTCCTCCTAGCAGGGTTGGCAGACACAGCTACCTGGAGACGGGCTCCTATAATTACACCTCAGGTACATGTTCTCAGAGTACTCCTTCAGAGAGCTCTGCCACACAGCTTATCACACCCAAAATGGTAACAGTGTCTGCAACACTAGGATTTTTTTTTTTTTTTTTAGGTTTTTTGAGACAGGATTTCACTTTGTAGTTCAGGCTGGCCCTGAGTTCAGCCTCCAGCTCACATCACAGCAATCCTCCTGCCTCTGCCTCCCCAGTGCTGGGATTACAGGTGTGAGCCACCACACCCAGCACTGTGGTATGTGGTACTGGTTGCTGCTGGGCATTTGTCTCCATGCCCAGTATGGTATGTGGCTACTGAGGACCAAACCCAGGTCCTTGCGCTTGCAAGACAGGCGCCGGAACCACTGAGCTAAATCCCCAGCCCTGCAACACTAGGATTTAATCCTGTAAGCGTCTCTTACCTTCCCTTTCTACCCACAGGGTGGAGTTGCCTTTCTCTCTACACATCACACCTGACAGAGAAATTGTTGCCAACCCGCAGTACTTCACTCCCTCCTCCAGCATGCAGAGTGGTTCCAGAAACATGAGCATCCAACAAGGAGCAACATTTGACCCCCACCAACAGCGGCCTGGGAATGTGCGGCTATTTGTTGCCAGTCAAGGGGGAGCCGTTGTGGGGGCATCAAGCCATGCCCCTCCAGAGGCTCCAGGGAAAGGGCGACCCAGCAGCTCTGCTAGTCTGTGTGGTCCTGGGTGTGGCACCGCATACAGTCTCCTTGTGATCTTCTCCCTGATGACGTCTGTCTCTGACAAGGGCACCGGTCATATTGGATTAGCGCGCCAGCCTGCTCTGGCATGACCCTCTCTTAACTAATTGCATCTGCAATGACTATTTCCAATGGAGGTCGCAGTCTGAGGCACAGATGGTTAGTACCTCGGGCAGATAGGTCCACACTTAGCCAGACGTCTGCCTTCTCTAGACTATTGACTTCCTTCCTCCTTGTTAAAGAATAGAAAATGAAAAAAATAAAAATTAAAACAAAGAATAGAAAATGAGGCAGGACTGTTCCTGGGGGTATATTAGCACTTTTCATTTTTTATAACGTCTTGCAATGTTCATCTTTTAATGAATGCCTCCTGCTTCCGGGGACTAGGACAAACAAAAGTGATTCTCCATTTCCACACTAGATAAAACACATATTAATAATCCCTGTGTAAACAGTCAAGGTTACAAGTGGGTAAATCAGAATCACACAGCGATCTGACAGTGACATTAATAACGGGAGGCAGATTCTCCACCCAAGCCTTGCGATGAGGTGGAGCCTTGGGAAACAGCAGGTTTTGTGAGGAAAGGGAGATAAAATTTCATAGGAAACCCAGAGCCTTTTCTCACTAACAGATCTCACTTAGAACATGACGGTCCTTCCTCAAAGTGAAAGAGATCTTCGAATGCCGAGGAGGGAACAGGAATCCCAGCGCCAAACGTCGGGGTGATGAAGCAACTTCCTCTCCTCCCTCCTCACAGCCCCTCCCACCCTGGCAGTGTTGTCACCACCGCCCTTTTCCAGTGGAGACAAGAGCCACAGAGCTGGTGGCACCTCGCTCATGGTCCAGGTAACAGGAATGGTTAGAGATCTACAAGTTGCTTCTTCTCGCTTTGCCCAAGTAGATGGGTGGCTCTGCCTGTCCCTACCCAGGAAGGCAACTTCACCCACTCTCCAGTAATGTCTCAAGACTCCATAGCCTTCTGGTCTAGCTCAGGCACAAGCCATGTTCTCTTTGCTTGAATGGGATAGAAAATTAAAGGGTTTTTTTTTTTTTCCCGGAGGTGAAGGTTAAATACACAGGTATGTACAACCAGCACCACTTGGAGGGTACTGTCTTCCCACCATGCCTTGGCAGCAAGAGGTTTCTGTGTCTTGGGAACTGATCTGAAGAAAACATTCTCCAGACCTAAGCAAAAAGGAGATTTCTGCATGATTAAGGCTGGCAGCGTCCCAGGCTCTAGGACCAGGTCTGCATAAATGATGAAGAATGAGGCAAAATCTCACACAAGTGGATCTTCACATCTCTTTTGCTAACTGTTGTTGGTCTTAAAATGTGGGTTTGAAGGAAGAAAAAATCAAGAGCAATAGTAATGATAATCTATGATGTATTTCTTCCCAGGCTTTTTTATTATTTAGACTGACAGATGTGTCTCCTCTGACTCCACATCTGAGGAGATGGTTAGAAAGGGCCGTGGAGGCAGCCTGGTGGAGCAATGCCCAGGATCTCTGAGGGATGCTAATGGGCATCTTCTGAGACTTGTCCTCCATAAAGGTCATTCCACAGCCACTCAGAGTACAGTCGGGACTGTCTGCAGAGTAGGAAAGGGCCAAAATAATGAATAGAAAACATCCAGAATTCCACTCATTATGAGCCAAGAGGGCTCCCCACTGGATACTGTGTCTTTGACCCTTGGCCTTCAAGCAAAGTATGAGTAAGTCCACAGCCATCCATTTTTAGCATTTTGCAAGACTGCATCAACCTAAGCAGAAATAAATCCATATTTCATGAAAATAAAATGAGCCATAGCCTCGTTTAACCATGTATAAATTCACATATAAATCCATTCCTAAATAAGCAAAATGCATAACTTTGTTAAGACAAAGAAGCAAAGAATTCTTTTATTTGGCATCTGCATCTCTGCTCTTTGTTTCACAAATTCATTTTTGAACACTCTATTGAAGGCACACATGTCAGGAATATCTTCCACTGTGTGAGCCAATTTGTATCCAGAACTTAGGGCTTTGCTTCAATTTAGAAGTACTCCCACTCAAAAAAAAAAAAAAGGTGGGGGTTATATATGGAAAGAAAAGCTGGAAATTCGGGCTGAGGACATTGATTCCAGTGTTAAGATTTTGTGGGTCACAATTTATTGAAACTTTTCCATAGAAATCAGTCTTTTCATACAATTTCACAGCTCTCCCTACCCTAATAGGGGGCCATAGAAAATAGGTGTACTATATAGAAAATTACCAGCTGCCCGTGAGGTTTGCGCTGATCTTTATTTGTGCAGTGAAGTCTCGTTTCTCCCTGGAGAAGCACTCATGGAGAGTTCGTGCAGACAGGGGCGGGGGCTGCCGCTCACAGCGCCACTTATCCTGTACATATGGCCCCAGTATGGTGGAGATGGGGGAGCTCTGGACTCCAAGGTTTGCTTTACTTAGGATTTTTCACCATAAAATCATAAGGATAAAAGCCCTCCAGGGTATGAACGAGTATAGGGATGAGCAATCTAGAGGAATTCTTAGTATTTAGTGTTGGGTTTTTTATTTTTAACAGCAAACCTGAAGTGAAGTCCAACCCCCACCTGGTAATTATGTAGTTGTAGCTGATTTGCTCACTCCCACCAAGCCCCCCTTCTTGTTTCTAGGTGATTGTGATAATTGCATCTCTTCACATAGCCACTGCGGTAAAAACTAGCAATACAATAACAGGAATGGACCTTAATTTCTTGCATGTGCCCGACATGTCTCCCTCTTAGGAAGGGCATCTGCCCAGTTCCCTGGGTTTGTGTTGGGACTGTAAAGCCTGCAGCTTCACAGGCTGGTGATACTCATGGACATGTAGTGCCTGCTACCTGCCAGGTGCCATCCAAGTCCTCTACAGACAGGAGCCTGCAAATCGTCACAAGCCAAGTGGCTAAGTGGAGGTGTGGCAGTTCCACCCCAAATCTGGCCAGAAATGATTTTCCATAATTACTCATCAACATTATGCATTTCCATGCCTATCACAGCCAGCTTATTGTGTTTCCCCCGTCCCTAAAGCCAAGGAGACAGCTGGAGTGGGAAGGTTAATTTACAGAGTCAATAGACTGTGCTTCCAAGGCCGACCCTCTGCAGAGGGAGGAAACCACATTGTCTCCACCCTGAGAACACTAGCCACTCTCACAAAGGCTGCCTTCTCAGCTCAGGGGGTGAAGAAGCCTGCACAGACACCAACAACCTGCTGGAAGATGCATCACGCAACTGAGAGAAAAGTTAAGCCTCCCTGACCCTGCAGACTCATCCGTGCCTGAACGTTCCAAAAGCTCTTTACAAGCTTCGCTGTGCAGCGTCCTGGCACATTCCCTTTCAGAGAATCGACCAATAAAAATGCAGAGCAAATAATAGGAAAAACGATAAGCTCTCGAATTTAAATGTATATATGGCATTTAAAGTATTAGAAGACAACTATCAAAAATGTCTAAACAGATATTCTTAAGCTAGACCTAAAAAATTGTTAGGATCACAGAATGGGAAGAGCAGATGAGCAGACAATGGGACAGTCTGCCCCTAAAAGGTGCTGCCCTGAGCACCCCACTCCTTGTCGGGCGAGGAGCTGTGTCACACAGACTCCAAGTCTAGCCTTTTAGCACGCGTACACCCTCAGCCCACAAGAACAAAGCTATTTTCAAGTTGTGAAAACTCCATGTCACCGCAGGATGTAATAACACATGTAAGCTCTGAGTGCAGTCAGGAGTTCAGCTGGTGTCGTGTTCAGTCCTTTGTCAAGTAATCTTACAATAAACTCGAGTCTGAGCCTCGGGCTGTATGTGACAGAGTAGGCAGAAGTCTTGGAAGAGGCTTTCGGTTTTGGCTGGTGTACAAAGCCCCCAAACTACCCTCAAGTAAGTTGGTCTAATTCTTTAAGTTGGGTCATCTACCTGATCCAGGGTTGTGTACACAGACAATCTCTTCGTGTTCCTAAGTATTACATGGAGATGACACGGCTCTGCTACTTTGTACATTTGACATGGACGACCTTATTTATGCTCATACAAAGTCTGCCGCTAGGGTGATACAGAGGCTTCTGTGTACACGTGACACACAAACTCAATTCTGTATCCATAGGACACGAGTAGTTACTGGTGTGGGTGTGTTCGCGAGTACACGAGACGGTGCAGATTTCTCAATGGGTGTCGTAATACGTGCAGGTGGTGTGACACGAATGTTCTCATATTCAGAGGTACTCGCACAGCCCGTTTCAAAAGCCATCTCCACCCGGCACCTCTGGCATCTCCAGAGCGCCGCGCGTGTGTGTAGTCAGACAGGAGCGCAGCGTCCCGAGCTCTCCCCAGTCACTTGTCCCTCCCAGCACCAGGCCGAGGATGCCCTTCCATCTCACCGCCTCTCTCGGCTTTGGCCAATGTATGGCCTTCTTGGAGGATTAAGAAAGATCCCAGAAGCAGAGTGATGAAAGTTTTTCTTTCAAAAATAGACCATTCCTTTTTGTCATTTTTTCACTCCTGCTGATTGAGCTGCTGTCAGAATCAGTAACAGATGCTGGATTCAGATAGAACTTTTTAAAAGGGATCAGATGGAAGGAAATAAGAGGAAAATTACCAGAAAAAGTCACAGTCATTTTATGCCTAAATAGAAGTTTTTGCTAACTTTTGATTTTCACTCACGCAAAACATGGTAACACACTGATTTTTTCTAAGTATCCATGTTTTAAAAAGCCTTCAGAAATAGAATAAGACCCCAGAAACTGCATCTGAAGGTGGATGATTGACATTTTGAAAGTATGATAACGTTGGATATTTTTTAAAAGCTATTTTTGCTCTATGGCACACAATCCTTACACTTTCTCCCCGATTCCATCTTAGTCACAGAACCATGTCCAAGACTACGGAAGTAGTTGCATTCAGGAAACAAATTTAGAGGAACTGGAGGAAAATTAACATGTATTGGCACACAATCTGTAGAAAGTTATTAGTTTAACTACATGTTCTAGTTACACTGACTTACAGTCATACTGAAACTACTGTGTGCTTGGTACTATGATTTTCAGTTTTATGCCATCTATCTCTCATTAGGCACTTTCTATGGGGAGAGCGGTGACTAAGCACGCTGACCCACCTTTTCTAACCTCGTCCTGACAGAGAACCGATGCCCAGCCCCTGTGGCTCACTCACGTGTGAGGAAAATGAGGTCTAGAGATTCCATTGTTTCCCCAAAATGCTGAGATAGTACATGGCCAGTGGACAAAGACCACTCTTCTAGCCAACTTCACGACACGGTCCCTCATGGTCATACTGCAGAATCCTTTGCCAATATTCTAATGTGCAATGAATATTAACAATAGTGTTTGTTTACAAGCAATTGGCAAAGAAATCCCTTAAGCTAAGCCAGGATGCAAAACTAGTGAAGCAGACTGTAAACTTCGCCAAAGTGCCAGGAAACCAAGCCAACTATAAGTGAGCTCTGATGGATGACAGAGCTGACGACAACGATCAAGGGGCAGGGCACAAGCTAACGCAGGTGTTGGCCTCCGTGTGGCAAGTGGGTGTCCCTGAGACCGCCACCTCACGCCGCGTGCAAACTGCACCAAGAACAGTGCTGCACAGCCTCGGCCCAAGTCTTGAAATTATCAGACCCACAGTTCCTTTCCATTTTTTCTACTTGATCAGTTTTTTCTAGACCATAATTCAGGACCAGATTAAAATATGGTCGAGTGGGACAATTGTCCCAAGGTCAACCCTTGTGGGGTCAAATGGAGATTGAAATCCATTGTATAAAGGAAGTACTTCAAAAAGTCTGCAGAGGAGACTGCTTGTGATCAGTCTCTCAGCGTGTGTTCCTGCTGCCCAGTGGGGCTTGCAAATGAGTCCCCAGTCTAATGTTAGGAGAAGAGTAGTCTTCTTCACACTCCTTTGTGCTCACCTACTTCTCTCCTTTCCTTTAAACAAACATGGAATTATATGAGATATGATCAAAAGATACAGTGGCTGTTCAAATAAAATCTTAAAACATCACAGCTCAGTACTCTACCCTCAAAATACCCTGTCACTTTGAACGAGCCTGTCCCACCATTCCTGGCACTGTCTGAGGCCATTCTGGAAGTCCTCTTTTCAGACTGTCTTTTCACGGCTGCCTGAATTCTAAATTGGTTCAAAATGTTAGCAGCAGTGTTTGGCAAATAAAAACATTTCTGTACGTCTTCACGGACCTCATTCACTGGAATTGCCACAAAGCAACTTCTGCATCTTTCCCCGAAGTCAAAATGACCACAAAAGGTAAACGTTCTGAGTTGAGTCAGGACATCTAGACAGCAAAAAGACACAAAAGAGGACTTCCAGCACTGCTTCAGAGGGTGGCACAAATGATGAGAGGAATACGTTTGAAGTCTGGGAAGTGTTTTGAGGGAAATTAACGGCAATGTGTCTGTTATGCTAATTTTTTAGTGTCAGCACTCACTGTATTGTATAATCGCGCCACATAGGCTTGGAAGGCCCTGTGTTCACCAGCCTTACCCTCCATGTGTCTCAGGCAGCTCTGCAGTGTGATTTATTTATTTTGCTTTTATTTTTATGGAAAAATCAAGTCCCATGGATGTGACTGTCTACAGAGCTGGTTCAAAGATGAGGAAAGGAGAATTTCAGAGATTTGTTCAATCTCACCTATGACTCAATCTAGTTTTTGTATAAGAAAAGCAAAACTGTTGTCAACTATATTCTACATGGAGAATACAATGTTTTATTTCCACTCAGTGTTGCATAATTCTCATGCGGCAATGCCTCCAACCTTCTCTGATAGTAACAGCTTATAAAACTGACAGATCAAATGTGAAATCTGTCACTGACAAGACTTTTAATTATCAACAATTTTAAATGGTTTTTTTTCCGTCTATGTGAATAGGTTTGGCATTATGCAAGAACTCCAAAACATGGAAATGTTTCAACCAACCCAGAAGCAGAGGGGTCAAATTTTTCTGGATCTTATCTAGCTAAGGCAACAGAAATACCGCTCTTTATTTGAAGAACTAAACTCTACTTCAGTGATTTTTTTGTAGGATCTTTCTATCTTTGACTTAATTACCTTCTGCTCATTTTTATCATTTTCTTCTTTTCCCTTACTGTGATATAATTTTTCTCCTCAATTTCTGGTATCATAAGGTACAAATTTAGGTGGCTAATTTCAGTCCTTTCTCTTTCTCCAATGTAAACACCTCGTACTGTAGACTTTCCACTTAGCACATACTGGGCACATAGCACATATTGGGCATTGTTTGCCCAAACTTTTGAAAAGTTGTGTTTTCCTTCTAATTCAATGTTGTATCTTTAATTTATTGCTCTTATATTATTTCTTTAATACATGGACTGTATATAAGTACATAGCTTAATTTCCACATGTCTGGAAGTTTCTTGTCTTTTGTCTATGATTTCTACTTTCACTTCACTATAGTGAGACAATACCATCTGCCTAATTTCCTTCCTTTTGATTTCTTGAGCTTTGTTGTAGAGTTTGTGATATGGTCTGTCTCAATGCCTATTCAATGGAAACTTGAAAAACAGTGAGCATTTTGCTGCCAGATCTTGGAGTAAGATCTGTGAGATCCTATTGGTTGACCACGCTGTTCACGTCTTCTATGTCCTGTTTCATTTCCTGCCTCGTTGCTCTGTCTGTTACAGGAGTTTTTTTTGATGTCTCCAACTTTAGTTTGTACACTTTGTCTCTCTCCTTTTCAGCTCAGCCCGGGATGCAGGCACGTGAGGCTCTGATGCTCAGTGCATACACATAAAAGATCATTATGTCTCCTGACAGACCAATCCTCTTATACTATGCAGTGTTTCCTTTCTCTGTTTTCTTTGCTCTGATCTCTACTTTACCCGGCTGTAAGATAGCCACTCCAGTCTCCTCCTTTAAATGGTGCCATTTTGTGTCTTTTTTCTATCGTTTTCCTTCCAACCTATCGATGTTGTTAAATTTGAAGGGAGTTTCTTGTAAAAGCCTATAGTAAGCTCATGCTGTTTTATGACTTTTCCTCTCTACTGATGTCTGTCTGCTGATTAGTATATTCATCGCTGTCACTATGGTAACAAAGGACCACAAACGTTGTGGTCATTACATCCCTGAAAGTGAAAGTGAAAAGTGAACTGGGTCTCACTGGGCTAAAACCGGAGGTTGTGAACCCTTCTAGACCCGTGGGGTGCACCCCCTTTCTTTCCTTTCCCGGACTCCGGAGGAAGCCCATCACCTTGCCCTGCTGGCCCCATCTCAACACCAACAGTGAGCACCCACGTCATCTCACCTGACTCTCATCCTCCTCTGCCTCCCATGAGACTTATAAAGAATCCTCAGGGTAATTCTGGGCTCACACAGACACACCAGGCTAAGCTCACGTTTTTAAGGGAGATAGCACAACTCACACCCACCCACCCTCCCTGCTACCTGCTTCTCCCTGGGAAGGTAACAACACGTTCCCAGCTCTGACATATCTTGATCCATTTTGTGCAGCTCTAGAAAACACCCCAGACTGAGTCACTTATAATGAACAGAAATTTGGCTCTTGGGTTCCAGATCCTGTAGGTACAGGATCAAGGGGCTGCTGTCAGGGGAACTTTCCTACTCCATGCTGACACCGGGGGCGATGTCACCTGGACCAGGGACATGGAAGAGGCCAGGCCTGCAGCACCAGCATTCATCTCTTCCTGAGGGTGCAGCCTGGAGGACCTAGTGGCTTGTGAAGGGTCCTCTGCCGACACCGCCCCTCTGGAGACTCACTCTCCACCGTGTGGACCTTCCAGGGGACGTGGACACCACAGCGTGGGCACTGAGCTGTGCACCTCTGCAGAGCCAGGGGCAATTTTGTCCTCACCCTCCACCTCCTGCCCCTGGGGCAGGCACCTCCTGTGGGGCTTGAGAGTTCCAGACATTGTCATTTGAAATGGAAAGACCTCAACAGTGTCTGTTACATATTTGAGTCATAATATAGCAACCAACAATGTGCCCAGAACTTGTTTCATGAATAAAATTCCAAATAAAATGTATACTATCTATGAATTGTCAATCCCAGCTGTAATCTATCCACAAAAAGAAAAAAAAAAACACTATTTAAGACTAATTTTAAAATCTGGGTGTCAGAGATCTTCCTGATGTGAAAACTTAAAAGCATCCCACACAATGTGAAAAGTTTTGTATCTCAGAGTCTCAATCATATAATCTCTGTTAGTATTTGAAGAAGAGATTTAGCTCATCTACTTCGCCACACTTTACTGCATTTGATCAAATAAACCTCTTGTCATCTATAGTGTTGATAAATTTGAAAGGCTTTTAAAATATTATTGATCAATATCAAATTTGTCATAAATTTACCTAACTTTGGAGACAGGCCCGGCCACTAATTTCTCATAGCTCCTTCCAAAGGAGTCATAATTCATGATTACCACTGATATTTAATCCTGTCAAAAGCATGTTTTGTTTGAATAAAAAATGATTCTCTTCTAATCATGGATTTTAATAAGGCTAATTTCTGTGCTCTACTCAGCACGTTATCCCAGTGCTCCCCGCAGTGTGTGTGACCCCACAAAGGACCCCAGGGCATGCCGAGGAAGATGCCGGAATTAGAAAATAACCCAAACATGTTTCCAACACAGAAAGCTAGTCTGTTTCAGCCAACAAGATGTAGATTGGATTCTTTGGTTGCTGCAGTGATTCAAGCAATTCAAATATTTTGGTTCATAATTTAAATTTATTATCTCAGTAGATATACAAAGGGTTACTGAAATGCATGGTGAATATTTAAATTTTAAACACATAACTAAGGTGTATTGCCATGATCCTCCACAAAATACTCTTCTCTCTGAGCACATCTGTCCCATCTTTCCTGCCACTTCCTGAAAGTTATGGAAGTCTTCTTCTGTAAGTGTGTCAGATGTGGTCAGAAAAACGGTGACTCCTCTGCAGAGTGCCAGCCAAGTAAAAGGCGGACTCTCAAAATGGGACACGGCATCCTCATCCCCGTTTTCTGGGTCTGGCACCAGGCGACTTCTTTCCCAGAGTCAAAGTGACTATGAAAGGTCGACATTAGGACAGGACATCGAGGCAGCCAGGACAGTGCAGGGAAGACACTTATGAAAGAGGACCTCAGAGCCACTGCCGAAAGCAGCAGGAACAGTAGGACGAGTGTGTTCAAAGCCAGGAGGGAGCTGGGGAGTTCAAGGAGGTTCACGACAGTGTCTTTTAGTGCAATACATTTTTTGACTTAAATATTCATTGTATGTGTCACTTGGCCCCTGTGTCAGAAGTTCCAGACTCTACTCGGCTGTGGTAGGTTTCGGGTGTCACCTTGGCAGACAGGTGCAGAAGGCATCCTGCCAGTTCTTCTCGGCGCCCCCTGTGGCCCAGGGTGCACGTGCTGTCCACCAGGGGGCGCTGGGCTCCTCCAAGGTCAACTTCTCAAAGTCATTTCCGCTCTTCCATGGACTGTTCAACAAGCATTTTACAACAAACCCAGTGTCCCCTTCTGGAAAAAAAAAACCTGGGTTGCCAAGAGATTTTATTTCAGGAAATATTTATTAAGTACTTGGGAGCTCGATAATCCCAGAATGAAAATGTTTTACATAAAAAATAGAACTGAGTCTACCACTATGTCCTTGTGCGATATTCACCATCTTCGGACACTACCAGGTAATGTAGGCAATTCGCTCCCTGAATTATGAAACAACAGCATCTATAAAGGTTAACATAACACTAGAAAGTTAAATTGTTTTCAATAGGCTGCTCTTTAACCACATGAAATCTATACTCTTGAAATGTGTTGTAGGAAATATTTACGTCCAAGCAGTGATCCCTGCACTGAAGAATGGGCTCGTCTGGTTAAAACAGGGCTCCCAGGGCATCCTGCCTTCCTCAGGGAGGCACGAGGGCCCCCCGGATCCGGCATCAGTAGTGACTGCTGGGCCAGTGGCCAGAGCTCGCTGTACCCCGGGCAGGTGCGTTTACTCCGCGTAGCCCTGGCTGCTGCCCCTCTGCTGCCCTGTCCCTGGGCTGCTCACCACCAGTGTGGACAGACAGACAGACACCCTCCTGCCACACTGTCCACTCCATTCTTGAAGACTTGGTGTTCTCTTCCTCAGCAGAAGTAAACACCACCATGGACAGAAGGAAATGTGTCTCAGAGAGACAGTGAGACAGTTGGGGCTCTGGGGACTGTTTGCTTTTCTTCACAGGAAAAGGCTCCTCGGGCTGCTCTGCCTTCCTTGACAGTACAGCTTAGATATGGATGTCGGTAGGCAAATCTAATTTCTGAATCCATAAAGTGAGAGAAACTGGAGTTTCAGGTGTGTAGTGACGACACACAGCTGCTCGGTTACTGGTCATTCTCCTTAGTCACTGTAAAACAGTAGGGGTCAAGTTTTTCAAATAGGAGCAATTATTCCAGAACGTACTTTTTGCTCTGCACCGTTTGTGAATTTCTGAAGACGAAGAAGCAAACTGTTCCGAACGCCGGTCCTGGCACAGTGCTGTGTGGAGGCGGGTTTGGTGGGCACTGGAAACGTGGGCTCAGAATAAAAAATAATAGCCCATACTTTATACGACACCTTGAAAAATAGCTGGAGCAGAAACTCTTATAATTATCTAATGAAAATATATGCAACATTCAAGTGTAGTTTCACCCCAGACAAAGAGTCAGACAACAATGTTAGATCGCTGAATAATTGGAAAACTCTTATTTTTTCATTATGAAAAAATAACGCTTCCACATTCCTCTCCCTCCGCCTAAACCTTCTCTCTCCTGAGGTCAAATGGCAGTGTGGGAGCGCAGATATTCTATTTTATCTTCTATGCTTTTTTTTTTGCCTGTTTGACATTTGTCTCAGATTCGTTTAAAAAAAATACCATGTCTGATTCCTGAGGTCTGACAACAGCTCTGCAGGTGACAGCCTTGTGCGGTGGTGTCCCACATACAAATTTCACAACTGGCTGGCAAAGAAGAACCTTAATTAGTAGCATTTGCCAATGTCTTCGTTGTAAAGACAGTCACAATGGCCGGTTTCCAGGGTAACCCACACTCAGAGTTGGAGAGAAATTCACGAAATCAGCCCTTCAAACCCAGTAAGGACCAAGTTCAGGACATCGCTGTTCTTGCCTTTGACTTCAAAACACCTTGCTGATCGTGGTGAAACCGTGAAGTCAAGCTCCAAAAATAGGACTGACCAAAACAGCAAAGCCTCCCTTGGTGATATATCGCATTGGGCAGATTTTACCTCTGAATTACTGCAGATGCACAAAAGTCAGGCCGATTTTCCTTTTGAGTACAAGAATTGCACAAAAACAAAAGCATCAGGTACTGCCCTGTGGCACATGCACTGTCTAAATTTCGAACAAGTCAGCAATGTCTGTGTTGTCATTCTTAGCCTCTTCCAGATGACGTGGACTTACGAGATGATGTGTACAACACAAAGGCCTCCTCGTGGCGGAAGTCCATGGGTGAAGGATGGTAAAGGGGCCTTGTCTAGGTGGGGCTGGCTCTCGGATGCCAAGAGTGGAATAGGCGAGGTCCGGAGCCAGGCACCTGCAGTGACTGTGTGGACTACCTGGGCAGGACTCACTGAAAAGGGGCTGCTTCCCCAACCTCGCTGTCTCTGCAGAGCTCTGCCCATCATGCGCTGTCCCGGTTACATTCTCACTGCTGGGATAAACACCTGACATCCACGGTGAAAGGCTCACGGTGCGCAGAGGTTCAGCTGGCTCCAAGGCAGGGTGACGACAGAGGAGAAACAGTCCACGGCGGGCAGGCAGGCGGCAGCTGCCTCCTTCTTCCCTTTCATCCCATCCACGGTACAAGCCTGTTCGTTGACGCCCCTCACACAGGGATGTGTCTTCCCTCTTCAGCAAATCCGTGATCTACACCCAGTGGACTAATCCAGTGTCACCCACAGTCCAGTCACTCACAAACCCCCTCCTGGCTGTGCATGAGACTTTGAGGCACGAGTCCTAACACTTCACTCTTCCAGATTGTGGCATTAAAGACAAGGCGGAGAGCAAGGAAGTCTTCAGGAAGAACACCCCTGTAGACAGCAGTCTCGTTGGCCTCACGGAGAAGAGTGGGAAGCATCCTCCTCACATCAAACCATGTTAAATTTTCTAAAACACAGAGAGAAAGACATAAAGTTTTAAATCATCCCCGCAGGTCTGGGCTAAATAAGCAGAAGGATATACATTCCCCAGACAGCTGGAGATTTGGCTCAGCAATGGAGCCTTTGCCCAGCACATTCAAGGCCACGGGACAGGAGAGAAAGGGCAAGGGCTCCACCCAGGAAAGTTAAGTGGGAAGCACAATCACTGCAGCTGACTCGTGGTGACAGTGAAGAGAGAAGGAGGAGCCGCTGAGCGAGGGTGTCACCCCTCCCGGGGCAGAGGAGTCATCTTCTGGGGTGACACGTAACCTCCATGAGGTATCTTTACAGATATCTCTAGCGACTGGGCTGGAGATATCTGTAAAGGATTTACCCACCAAATAAGCTCAAGCAAGGGCATAGGAACTACAGCAAAGGGAGGCCACGGTCATCCAGCAGGCCGAAGGGCAGGCTGTGAGTGGACAGAGAGGCAGGATCCACGCCGAGGACGCTGAGGAAGTGGACATCAGGGTGGGGCTGTCCAAGGAGACCGTGTAAGACCACATGCCAGCAATGCATCCTGACAGGGACCCTGCATGTGTATTTACAATAGCCGAGACAATTCGCTCCCTGATTTCAAAGTATACTGTAAAATTATGGCAATGCACATTGTGTATTTTTGGCATATATGTAGACGTATAGACTGAAGAGACATAATAGAGTCCAAAACAGACTGACACACAAAATTAGCTCATCTTCAACCAGGACACCAGTGCAATTTGGTGAGGGAAAAAATACGTTCTTTCAATAAATGTCACTGCAAGAACTGAGTTTTATGAAGAAAAAAATAAATTTCAATTATTTTCTTATACCACAGACAAATTACTTGAAATGTTAGATAGACCTAAATGTAAGCAATGAAATTATAACACTCCCATGATAAAACTTAGGAGAAATCTTTCCAACTTCCCAGTAGGTAAATATCTCTTAGGTAAGACCCCCCAAAATAACTATGGACCAACAAATAAAAATGCAATTTTCAGTTTTTATTGAGATGAAAACCTGCTCTATGAAAAAAAAAGTGAAAAGTCAAACAAAAGCCTTGGATAAACTATTTACAAAATGTATATATGGAAAAGAATGAGTGTCCACAGTGCACACAGAGCTCCTGTAACACGGTCATCAGAAAACCTACCACCGTCACCATGGGAAAGACCAGAACAGGCTCCTCACCAAAAATGTCTGCACGTCAGCGAGTCCATGGAAAGATGCTCGACGGCGCTGATTACAGAAGGATGAAACTAAAGCTGTGGTGGTTAGAACGAAAGTGACAGCCAAAGGCATCGCAGAGCAAGACAAACTCTCCTGTGCTGCTAGTGGAATGGGTTCCCCTTTCCTTGTGCAATTTCTCAACTACTGCTATCTTCCCGGGGACCCTTGTCTTTCAAACTCTATCTGTTGCCGGGCGCTGATGTAACTCGAGTCGGTTGTAATTCAGTGCAGCTGTGGATGTGTCCTGGGCCTACGTGCTTCACGTGGACACAGGTGTGGCTGGAGGTGAGGGGCACGCAGAGCCTCCAAAAGGAGGAGAGAAGTGATGGCTAATTCCTCCTACTTTTCTATTCTTCTGGAGAAAACTCTGCATGTACTCTACAGAGTTACAGGGGAGAGGCCAACATGACTTATTCCCGGTTGTTCACAAAGGTTACAATATATTGCTGAGTTAAAAGGCTGCGATAGTTTACACCTTCTCTTGTAAAGAGGTGGAATCCCTTTTCTTTTGCATCTCAAAATGAAATATAAATAGGGTGACAGATGTAGCCTAGAGGTAGAGAGCTTTCCTACCTCTGCAAGGCCCGAAGCTCCGTCTCCAGCACTGCAAAGGAAAAAGCAATCTGAACATTAATTGTAAGTTATATATCTCTAACTTTGCCATGATAGATGAAAAGTTAATGGGTGTACACAACTAGGAACAAATAAAACTTTTCTTTAATGGGATATGCATACATATAGATGTATAATCAAATAGACAGAATACAAAGGGAAATTAATTCAAACAAAAATGAAGATGGTGAGCTGGGGCAGGTAAAAGTAAAAAGCAGGTCAGCAAAGAGGCCATTGTGAGATAATGACCCTATATCACAAAAAAAGGGAAAAAAGCAACAAATGCCAGAGGGATTTGGGAGCTCCGCACTAAGGACAAGGAAAGTCACTAGATGACAGGCCCGGATGGCAGTGAGATCCCAGGAGGCCGTGCCCACACTCGTGTGTGTGCCAGGAGCTGCCGACGCTGTCTGGGACGTGCGGCCCCAGGTGTAGAGGAGGGTCGGAGGGACAGATTCCATCCACACCCATTGACCATTTACTGACCTGACCACCCCCGGGCATGACATGGGCACCGCAGAGCCAGGACAAGAAACTCTAGGGTGTCAAAACAACTCAGAGGGACCTGGAGGTTATTACTGTGGGTGGGAGAAACAGGGAGAATTTTCTAAGTGAGCAATCGGAAGTACCTGTCTTGTTTGTTTGTTTGTTTGTTTCCATCTGATTAGAAAGGCCAGTGCAGACGACGGAACAATCTTGGTAGTGGGAAGGATAAAGGAAATTGACTGTGGGTTTTATGAAGCTATGAGAGCCAAACACTGTCCACCTGCCATATCCGCCAGTCCAGCATCCGTGTATTTAACCCACCACCAATCAAAAGTACCCTGGAAGAAACCTGAGCCTGCACCGGACATGCAAAGACCTTTTCTGTCCTCATCTCCCTCATGGTGCTATTTACAAGGCAGCTCATTTTCTGAGGTGACAGAAGTCATCCAGACGTGATTCAGAGGATGGGTGGGTGTAGGTGGGTTAATATGCATGTCATTTAATACACAGAACTTGAGATCGGAGGCTCATCTGCCCCCAGGGTGCCGGGACATACCCCCAGACCTGGTGAGCTTCTGCGGGGTTTTGGCACGGCCTACTGGTAACTGCACAGAAGGCCAGCTGGACACAGGGCTCGTCGGTTACATCTGTACTTCTCTCCTCTCCTGCAGGTTCTTCTTTGTAACAGAGAACTCTTATGCTGGAAATGCAGAAAAAATGAAAAACAGGCTTAATCTGGGTTTTAGGCTTTTATTAGGCTCCTGTTTATCATGTTTTTATTAAACGAAGAAGAAATCTTCGGCTTCTGGCAACAATTGGCTCAATCACATTGGCTCCTACTCCATCCTGTGATGAATAGCGACTAATTGCACACCAATAGTCTTCACCGCTGCGCTAAATCAAGATGAAAGACTGTTTACATAGAGACGTGGCGACAGAGTGAATAATCAACCAGAAAGTAGGGGTTAAAATTCTCCAGCTTGTGCAAGAAAGACCGCTGATTGGAGCCTTGTTATGCAAATTATGTTCACCAGGAGCAGATGAGAAACAGCAATAACAAGTGCATGGTCAGAAAAGGTGGACATTCCTTAGTGGATGGACCTTCCCGATTTCTTTTTCTCATATCATTTTATTTCTTTGACCAAAATTACTTTTCATTTGCTGAGCAGTTTAGAATAAGTCCTAAAATTAGGACTCAGCGTTAAGTCTATTCTGATGTGAGAGGAGATCAGGACCACGAGTTCCGTAACCCTTCCCACCTATCCGCCCAGGTAAGGGATGCTGGCTGAGCAAGCCCCTCACCCAACAGACAAGGCTCAGCCCCTGTTTATCACCAGGCATCAGCCTTCATCTCCCCATCCACCCATGGAAGTATTCAAATAGCCAATCACGCCTTCCTGTGGGAATCAGGATCTTCAAACTCTCTTTGTCTGTGGAACGTGGATCCGACAACCGTCCTTGTATTTTTCTGTCTTCCTGAGACATCCAGTCTACTCACACCTGAGCCAAAACCTACATGTATTAGTTATCAATTGCTGTTAACTAAGCTCCCCAAAACTCAGTCACTTAAAACAACTTCTGTGGCTCAGAAAGACACGTTAGCTGAGTTCTGCTTCATGGATTCTCATAGGGCTGTGGAGAAGTTTTCAAGGCAGAGCTTCTCACGGGACACGACGCAGAGAAGAGGCAGCTCACGAAGCACCTCGAGGCTCAGCGGGGGCCAGACCTGCATCCAAGCTGCAGGGGCTGCTGGTGAAATTCCGTGCCTCATGGGGTGTTGCGCTGAGGCCCAAGGCTCTGCTGTGTTGGTCCCAGGCTGTGCTTGGACTTTGGGGTGCTGCCCTCTCCCTCACTCTGGCATGTGAGAAGAGCAGAGAAGGGTGCCAGGAGGTCAGAACTCACAGAACCAGTCACAGGGTGATGTCTCCTTGCTTCTGCCACACGCTACTCAAGGCGAGTCACTAGGTCCAAATTCAAAGAGCACATCTTAGCCACTGGTATTACGGGGGAGGATGGGGACCTTCTCTCAGATGTCACATGGGGGTAGTAACAGCCCTATAACAAATGCCAAGCTGATGAAGGTGAACTGTAACAAACGCACTTGGTCATGGTTTACCCAACTTAGGGACCTGCAGATTCAAGATTCAGAGTCTCAGAGTGCACCGTTCGCTTCGACACTTGGGCTGAATGACACACAGATAACGGCCCAGAAATACGGCTGAGTGAAAAGGAAAAGCCCCAGTGGCGCTGAGTGCGGAGGGGAGCTCAGCAGGGCCTGTTAGTGCCGATTCTTCGCGGCCTCTCTGAACGCACTCTTTCCTCCAGAGTACAGGGCTGGACCTTTCTCAGAGTTAGAGCTTTTGTGACCTACTATCCAACAAGGTGGGTCAGAGAGTTTTCTCAGGGACATCTCAAGACAGAGATGCAGAGGGAATCAGGTGATACTTTAAAGCTTTGCAGCTTGCTTTAGGGGAGGGGATCTAGTTTGTATGACCCACCTTAGGGAAGGGAAGTGCTAGTTTCCACAGCTTACTTCAGAGGAAAAAAAACAGCAATGATATAGAGCTGTCAGAAAGAGGATGGCTTCTGTTCCCAATGGCTCAATAGGATGAATATCGAGAGGAAGGTCGTGAGGCTCCTGTCAGAAGCTGTGCAGCAGACTGGGCTTGCAGAGCAGACGCTCACCCTAGGGAAGGTGTGGCCATCTGTCCATCAAAGATGCTGATTCCCACTCTAAGCTGTGGGGATTTTAGGAATAGGAATTCTCAGGCCAAGATCACATCTCTCAGGCTCTCAGCTTCTCTGTGGGACCACTGAAGCAGGTCGTGCTGAGGGTTAAGAGAGGCGATAGGACTGCAGTGGAGCAGAGAGCACACAGGGCAGCTGAGGCTCCCTCGATTGTTCTTTCCTTCCATGTCACTTACCATGGGTGACACTCTCTACCTTGGAAGCCACCTGTGTAAACGGGGAGCTACGAGACAGCAGAGGTTGGACTCGTCTGACCACCACTGAAAGGAAAACCACACGGTGATCTAAGAGTATTAACCGGTATCTGTTGGAATAAGGTTCAATTACATTTGAATCTCTGTGTGTTCTGGGTTTCTTACAACAGCCATCACTGCAGTATGTAATGTGTGTGAGCAAGGTGACACACACATGCACATTCACACACATGTATATTCACACACATGTACACACCAACAGAGCACGTGTCGACATTCTACATGCTGGTTAAGTGTTCCAGTGTATTTGTTCATTCCTTCAACCAGTGTTTAGTTTTTAAATCTGTGTGTTCTGTATTTTCTGGGAGCTATCGATGGAACAGTGAATAAGGCAGAGCTACTTTCTGATCTGGAACTTACAGTTTGAAAAATACAAACGACTGCACAGTCATAGTCTCTGCACACACTCGTCGAGTCACTTGATCCCAACAAGCAGACAAGGGCCTTTCTTCCCATTTCAGGGCACCACAGCTGAAGTCCAGCAAGTTAGGACACACGGCCAGTACAGGGCGATGGCCCACTCTGTGACTCTGAGACCACACCTTCCCCACCAGGAGTCCCCAGCTGCGTCCCCATAAGACAGATAGTCCACACACCTCAGAGTCTGCAAGACCCTGAGGAAACTGTGTCACCAAATATGAAGAAGGTAACTACCACTCTGTGACCTTCTTCCAATATTTTCTCATCCTGACTTGGACTCTTCCATGTTCTTCATTTTACACTGATTTTGTGTTCCTGAACTATGATGAGTCTCTCTTGATCTGAAGAATAGTAAGCCACACTTTCCTCTTCCGTACAATTTCCTCACCGTTAGGAGGCTTTCCTGGTGATACGCGAGACACTCAACTGAGTTTTAATTTCAGGAAATTATGCATATTTAGTGTGTTTATCCAAGATATTTCATAGAGATTGTTTATACTACTATTACTCATTGTTTATCTGAATTTCAAATGTAATTAGGAGTGCTATATTTTTGCTTGATGAATCTGGTAACTCAAACATCTTTCTTTTTTCTTGTGAGGTATATAGACAGCCTGCAGAATTATTTCCATTTTACTTTAGTCTCTTCTTCATTTTCCGAAATTTCAACGGACAAAGAATGAGACAGAGGGAGCAATATTGTAAATAATTTTTTTACATTGATCTCTTCTATATCAAGTTACAAAGAAAAATAATTCTTAACCTATAAAGTAAAAGCCCAAAGTAAAAACATAATATACAGTAAAACCTATAAAGTAAAACCTAAAAAGCCAATACAAAAACCATGTTCACTTCCTTTAATAAATCCAAGTTATGAAAATTATAATTTATGAGATAATACATTTTAATACCCTACATTTTTATGAAGGACTTGATATTTACAGTCTCAAGAAAAGAAATGCTGAAAAGCATGACCTTGTCTCAAAATAACTAAAAAAAAAAAAAGAAGGAAAGAAATAAATGATGATCAAAAAACACAAAAGATCACTCTTTGAAAATATAGTCAGAACCATCTGATAGCACTACATATCGAAGTATACAGCCTGGGTTTTCACAAAGACAAAGATTTGTGAAGGACAAAAACCATTTCAGAACAGTCATCCCTTCTTAGTTTAAACATATTTTTGAAGTTGCAAAATTCTATTCAACAAGGTAAGTAATTATATTTGCATTCAGCAAAAATGTTTTTATAATAACCTTCTTTTAGCAATGAAAATCATGTAGTCTGCATCACTAAGGTCCGTCATGAATTACAGGGTTGATTCTCATCCTAGTATTAAAAATATAAAGATGAAATGTTTTTATGAAGTGAGCAGAATTAGAAATTTTACCATCAAATTTTCCCCCAAATAGGAAGGAATGAATAGTGGTGCCAGGGTTACATGCAGAAGAACAGCAGCACTTGTGCTGACTGCGTAAAGAAGTGGCCCTGTGGCAGCACCTCTGTCATATCCTTCCCAGGGAAAAGGCAAGGCCGCCTTGCTGGAGACACGTAGACGGCTGTGCTGAGCTGCAAGGGATGCACTCAAGAGTTCCAAGGGAAGAGAAATAAACAAGGGTAAGAAAACACTATGGAGAAAAGGTCGCGCTCTCCTTCAAAGGATTTGGCCCCCAGATGAGCCACGCAGTCCTCAAAAGAAGAACCCGACTTCAGATCTCCTAGTGGTGACCTTTGACAACTTCTGGGCCACACAGTTGTAAGAAGAAAAAGTGAAACAAGTCAGCCTTCATGGAGCTTGTAGGCTGGCGGAACCTTGTACACACGGGAAATGGTTCACATCGGGACTATTTAACTGAAGCTCCCGAGATGCTGGAAATGATCCCGGGAAGTTCCAAAACAGAACAGCACACAGCATGGGAAATGGCCCATGCCGCCATCCTCCTCCGAGAATCACCACAACCCACATGCGCCTATGAAGCCCCGGGAATGTGGCTAGTGCCAACAAGAGACTGATCTGCTTTTCTTTCATTTTCATTAATTTAAGTTTTAACAGCGACAGGTGGTAACAGCCCCTCAGCACTTGCCTACATGTTATATGGTTTCTCGGGCAAGTACTTTTATCCCCCAGGACATTTTTGAAATCGCCAGGCCCCAAAGCAAGAGAATACACCAAGGAAAAAGAGATGTGAGAGTGAAAAGTGCAAAGTATGAAGAGGAAAAGTGAAAATGAAGAAAAATTCAAAAGGCTCACTCATCTGAGGCCAGAAATTTACAGTAGTCCCTAAGGCTTCTGTTGTATTCTGCACTGGTTAGTGAAAAATAATAGTCACTGTCAGCAACCCCTGAAAGCTACGGCCCCCCCTCGACACACACACAGCTTTTTTTGCTAAACTAAGGTGGATTTGTAGAACGATGACCTTCAAACGTGATTTAAGAGTTTCAATGCTTAAAAGATATAACAGCTTCATGTGGGTAACGGGAATTCAACTCCAACTAACCTGCAGAGGTCCAATCATCATCTACCTTTTTCTCCTTTCTTTTCACTGTCCCCAAATTATTCATAGACGGGTGCCACTCTTGCCTTCATTTTCTTTTTACTGTGAAGGCTTTTTCTCTCCATTTGTCAGTGGTTCCCATCAGAAAGACTGTCCAGCACAACTCCACCTGGTTAGGTTAAAAATAAGGCCTACTGCAAGATTAAACACGTCAGAGAAACACTCCTCAGTTCCCGAGAGGAAGCATCAGGGGGCGAGGATGCTCCCCGGATGGCACAAATCCATTGTGATAAGAGCCCCACTGGCTGGAGCGACAGGCGCTGGGAGCCAGACGTCGTCACTCCTCCATCATGGCATTGAGGTTCCCCACCCCACTGACACCAGGAGAAGATGCACTTGGAAGGGGCTTCTCCCTAAAAGCGATGATGACACTTTGGGGCCAGTTTAAATAGAAAATTATTCTGAGACCTAAGAGTCTATTTCCAAGAACAGATGCTCAGTGGGAAGGAATTAGAGACAGCTAGAAATCTGCAGCAAGAGACCCCATCTGGACCGAGGCACTAGATTTATTTCTAAGAACAAATCATGACTTCAGCACATGGACTGCTCGGCAGAAACTCTCAGCCTAGCACGAGCATGTAAGCTCTACGAGAGATCTGGAATCGGAATCCATGGACAGCTATGGAGTAGAATGAGACCAAACGCTGCAATTTGTGTGAGACACTTAATTTTCTGTTTCTTGTTACTTCCAAAAATCACCAGAGTGGGAAAGAATGAAGACCGCTCCTTAAGACACAAATATCTATAGAAAACAAATGAACGCTTCTGCCAAATCCCCATAGAGTTGCTCTGCATTTCATGAGCCCCAGTATGAGAGTCCGGACAGATATCCAGACATCTGACACGGCAGAAACTGCCTCTGCCCCCTGAATTCTGAAGGCTGGGTGTGTCACCCCCACTTCACCCCTCCCTCTTTCTCTGTCCCTCTTCCGCTATCCCCATCCCAGAAGAACACAAATAGGGAAGCGTGTGCTAAATCGGGCAAGCAAGAAATATTTTCTGAAAATAATTTAAACTTTGTAAATAGGAAAGATGTAGTACTCCTTAGGATGCTTCTGTGTTTGATTTGCACCTCCTACCCCCGCCCTTCATATTACAGAGACTAAGTCGCTCCTGAGGAAGTGAGTAACTCCTCATATGGTCGTTACAGTAGTAAAGAGAAAATGCTAAGACCGTCCCAGTGTATTTGAATTATTTGAATTGTCAGTGTGAGAAAGATTCCTTTACTTTGTGGCCAAGCTAAATATGAGGCACTCTCTATGATTTCTTTACAGGGTTGATTTTGTAGGAAAAGTTCAAGTAACATGTACGGGCCACAAGTGTCACTAATCGTGGCGTTACGAAGCTAAAAGCTCAGGGCTAATTGTCAGTATTTGGCAGAGAGATCTGCTGACTCCATCCAGGTGCTGGTCAGAAGGAAAACTTAACTTAGAAATTTGCCATGATCCTTGGGCTCTGCCCTAAGGATCTGCTGTGTGGCTACACGGAGGATTTTTGCTTCTGTTTCATCTCAAACACTGAGTGTGAAAGGGAGGCGTACAAAACAAACACAAAAGTAGCTCCTGGGTCTTCACTTTCTCACTTGTTTTTTCTATCTTTCTCTGACTACAGGAAATCCATAGCTTCCATTTGAACATACTAAACGAAATGAAAAGAGACCTGGTGGTCAGAACTAATTCCTGTTTTTGTTTAAGAGACGAGCAGACATCAACAGCCAGAGAATATTTTAAGGGCCTAAGCAAAAGTTTACTATTCTTCAAAAGTCAATTATGTTCAAGATTACAATATTATAAATATATATATTACTCAAACAAGTATTTAAAAATTCTCTGACTCTTTATCTGTTAAGTATCACCTATGCACAAAAGTAGATACTCTTACTTTTGCTAAGACAGCACTGACAGAAGCCTGAACCCACTGTTAAAGGCACAGATCTACAGTGACCAGAATTAGAAGAAAGAACCAAAGAAATACACTTTTGGATCCTGAGTTAGATTAGACCAAGAGAGGTACATCATTAACAGTCATCCTGAAACCAGCACCCAGCCCAGGTTACACCGCAGAGGCTGTGCACAAGCTCATGAACACTTAGCATTAAGCACCCACCAGGGGGAGCAGAGGGCCTGTAATGTAGTACAGGAGACAGAGAGCTAAGTATACCGTTTACTGAACACGGGGCATGAGAGCACTGTTTATATCAGGTTGATTTTATCTCATTGTTTTCTGCGGTTATGTAAAATGCTAACATAAGGACATTCTTTACAGGACGTATGAGAACGCTGAAATTCTCCTAAAACTATCTCAAAAGCACTTTACCATGCAAAGTGAGTAGTGGTATCTTTCCAGTTTCTCTTCAAACTACACATCTTCTTCATACTCAAGACGTCCCCATAACCCTCAAGATCTGCCCCACTCGGTTGGCAGCACCTTGCCCAGTTAATCCTGCACCAGCTGCCACGGCCAGATCACGGGCCTCCAGGTGACAGTAGAAGAGCTCGTCATGGTCTGCGTCCCCAGAGAGCTCACAGACTGGCTAAAGAGAAATGTCAGACAGACGCAGAAAATTTCGAGATTTCATACTCTTCAGTTTGAGAAATTACTTAATGAACGTTTTCCCATGTTAATATCACTGTTGGAGGGAACCCTGCCGCTGTGACTTTGCTACTCCCACCCCCCTCCTGCACTCAGCGGAGACCCCTGAGCCCGGGATTTCTTCTTGGCTTAGCTAGGAGGCAGACCTGAAAGACAGACACCTGCACACGCGGGAAACACGTCTCTGAGTTTGCACACACCTGCTCTGTCGTCATCCTGCTGAGCGGCGAGGCACACGCGTGGCCTCAGACAATCCGCGCGTGCTCTTGTGTACGCCCAGGTCGTCTCGGCTTTGTGGGAACGATCAACTCCCATCGGGGTCACTGGGAATCCGCACCCGGCCCAGCGTCTGCTCCCCCCCGCCCCCCGCCATGGCCACCGTCCACTGTGCTCCCAAGAACTCACTTCCTCCAGCCCCACTAAGTGTGGTGTGCCGTGTGTGCTTTCTGTTCCTGGCCGTTCAGTTGAACATAGCAGACTCACCACGCTGCGAGCTGCCCCGTCTCCCTCTTGTGGAGGCCGAGTCGGGTGGATGCCCGCTGGCTCTGCCCACTCGTCCTCCCACGGACACTGGCGGAGGCCGCTTTCTGGCTGCTGTGCCTACACTGCAGTGGCCATGGCGGTGTCTCTTCCACAGTGGCTGTCAGTCCCTGTGGAGAGAGGAGGCAGTGGGTTTGCGGCACCACATGGCGGCTCTGTCTGCAATCCTCTGAGGAGCCTCAGTACTGCTCCCAGCAGAGCCCGCCGCACCCAACATGGGCCGAGCCTTCTGAGCACCGCTCTGCGCACCGAGGAAGGCCCGAGGGAGCCTCCCACTCCACATGGCCGGGTCGGGAGTGGACATGGCCCCGTAGCCCCGGCATGGACGGTGTGTGAATCCAGGAAGCTGAACATTCCTGAGGCAGACACAGGACACACTCAGGAGACGTCAGGCGGGGCACTGGGGGCAGCATCTGCCTGCCTGACTCAGAGTCTGTCAGTCTGGTAAGCAGGCTTTGCCCTGTTTCTTATTTCCTCCGTGGCTTAATTCTAAAACTCCGAAGTGATTACTCGGTATCAGCCCTGAGCTAGGACAGCGCCTTCCTCTCCCAGCCCTGCCCCTGCACGCGCAGCATCATCTCCCCCACTGTCCCCAGGTAATGGTACTGACTGGACATGAGAGCTGCCCGGCTGCTCTGCAAGAGCACATCGTGTCCACTCTGCAAACAGCAGCCAGCAACCCGACACCTGAGAGTCCAAGAGCCCGGCCAGGCTCTGCGCGCCCACCTGGCTGCAGCAGGCCAGGCCTGGTGAAGGCGCCTGAGAGAGGACAGCCGGGGGGCGCGAGGGCGGGCTCTGTACCAAAGACCCTGGCTGGCCACGGCACACACCACAGAGACCAAGAGGTGGAGGCGCACACGGGCTGCCTCTTGATGAGACCGTGGATCGGCAGGACTTGCAGTGTGATCTCCTGAGCACTTCAGCTACGTAAAAACGTCACTCTGTGTGTTGTTCGCGCAGGTTTGAATTAGATTTTCTATCCCTTACAAAAATCTGAAGCCCAATTGATAGATTGTGGTCCCACGAACTTGGGACCACATATTACAATTTTTGGTTTTTGTACTTTGCAGAGGAAGAAAGAAGGAAAGAGGAAAAGGAGGGAGGGAGAAAGGGAGAAAGAAAAGGTCAGGAGTTAAACCGGAGGTTTATCCCTGAGCAAGGGAGGTACAGATCAATGGCTTTGTCACATCTTATGGTGCCTATGTGGCACTACAGTGAATACAGTGGTCTGTTAGTTTATCTATCGCTCCCATAGGTACTTTGTAATTAAACAACCACTGTTTAGAATCTCACTATTTTGAAAGAATGTAATTTAACTAATTTTAGTTAGATGGTGAATTACATGGCCCAGTGGTCTTTGATAAACAAGCTTTTCCTAAACTGACCCACTAGAAAAACCATTACTAAAACAATTAATACTGGATTTGATTCCAGGTCTCAAATCTCCTTCATGGAGGAGGTTGGCCTTGCCCGGGAGGACTGTCCCACTCACAGGGAATCGCTTCCCCGAGCCAAGGACCATGGCTCCAGCCCGACTTTCTGAGGGTGGGACAACTCAGGGGAGCCGCACGGTCTCATGCGCTTGGGAAACGTACACTTGCTTGTTGAGCAGCAGCAATCAAAGTAGGAGAAGAAATTTCAAAGCCTGAGATCTTCCAGGTCCATGGAGGAAACCCAGTCACAGAAATGCTGAACAGTCCCTCGAAACCTGGTCTCCTTCCAGCCACGTGGGGAGAGGCAGAGCGGAGCATGGGGCACATGAAGACCCAGCGAAACAGCTTTAGATCGGGAATGTTTAAGGATTTTTTTGCTTTTGGAAAAGCCAATATTCAGAAATGCAGGCTCTAAGAAAGAGATGAAGAAAGCGTTTCCCAAATGCAAATGATGCTCGGCTTCCTAACAAAAGTTAAAGACCAACAAAGCACACATCACCCTTGAAAGTCCCTTCACAGTCTCCATCAAACATTTTTCACGTTAGGTTCGCAAATGTTGGATGCGGCTGCCACTTTGGAAAGAAACACGGAAATTCCTCCAAAAGTTTACCAGAGAAATTACATGTGATCCAGTAATTACACTTCTGTATACACACACACGTGGCGTATAGCTCAGATACATGTATGTACATACATTTACACAGAACTGCATATGTTTTATATTCTGCCAAAATTATACAGGAAAAGAAAATCTTGTTCAAATATTTTAATACTAATTTTATTAAGACACCATGACATTAATACGCAGTTCCTTTGGCCTGTACAATTACAAGAGGGGCTCCAGTGGTGGCCGATAGCTTCCAGACATTGACAAGTGTGGTGAACTTCTGCTTGGGCAACCTTGGCCATAGAGATTGCTGCACATGCATTCAGTTCCTTGTTGAAGGGCGGCGTGTACTGGGTTTTCTGCAGTGTAACATTCTCTAGGGTCCTCATATGACACTAACACCATCTGTTGAAAAAAAAACTCATGCTGCTTTTCTCTTCCTGATGTTGCTATACATCTTCTGGAAGACTCTGTATATATAGATATATAGACGCCAACTAGATATATCAAATTCATAAATGATGATGGAGGAGGTCAGCATTTGGAGGGGACCCTGGGGTGTGGTGCTTGGTGGTGGAAGGCTGCACACTTTAGAAGCCCAGGGGGCAGATGTCTAGGGATTGCACTGTATACTCAAAAGATCTGTGGATAGCCGTGAATGGTGGCCCACGCCCACCAGCAGTCAGTACCACATATCACAGCGCTGGACGTGGTGGCTCACACCTGTAATACCAGCACTCGGGAAGCAGAGGCAGGGTGGTTGTTGAGTTCAAGGCTGAGTTCAGGAGCAGACTGAACTACAACTCTGTCTCAAAAAACTAAAAAAACTGAAAAAAAAAAAAACAGCCTGTGCAGATGCAGTCTGTTAAGATGAGGCCGTGTGATGTGGCTGGTGTCCTCACAGCAGAGGAGCCTGGGATTGAAAACTTCCTGGTGTCTTCTTAATCACATCTTCTAATATTTATTAGACTGTTGATGCTAATGCAGTGAGAATTATTAGATAAACTGGGGGCAGACGTAATAGAACAGAGTACTAAACACAGGTACTACACAAAAAATCTTACAAAAACTTTGTAACCCTTCAGCCAAGATATACACCCATATCGCATCTTTTCTCTGGTATAAGAAAATAAAGATGTAAAGGAATTGTAGAATTGTATGTTATATATTGTGAAATAGAAAATACTCAAAGCGAAATAGGGTGCAAGGAGAGAAATAATGAGATTATAACAAAAAAGAAGGAAACAAAGTTTATGTATATAGGGGGTGCGGATGGTAAGGTGAGTAGGCCTATAGGAAAAAAATGAGAATTAAGTTGTGTCATATCAAATTCCCATTGTTGAGTGCAATCATGATGTGTATATGTAACGTACCAATAAAGATTTCAATTAAAAAAAAAGATATACATCCAAATCATTTGAGGATCTGCCTTATTATCTATCAAAATATTTGCATATTTAAACCTTTTCTTTAATAAGAAAGAAAAGTATTTTGTCTTTTTCTCTAGAGACTATTTATTTTATTGTGTATTAAACTAACAAAGGAAAAATTGATCTGCCATTTATTCTAATATGTGACTTAATATACAAATGTGTAAGTGTCAGATATGTTTTTTCCTATAACTGAAAACCATCCTGTCTCTCTCCTAAAGGCTGCAGAAAAGGTTATTGAAATAACTTTATAATCGATCCTACCCTGGGGATGAAATTTTTAATTCAATCGTTCTCATTATCATTCTGCTATTAATCTCCTCCCTAGAAAAATACATTGAAAGAAATCTATTTCAACAACCAAAACAAACATATTGAAAGCTTGAAAAATTAGCTCCAATCCCTTCTGTAATTAATATTAACATTTAAAAGAATAGAATCCTGTCTAACCTAGGATTTTATTGTATTTCATTTTCTTTAACTTCCTACTCCCTTCCCCTTTGTGTTGAGTGAGATGGCAGTTTAAGTTATTCTCCATAACTGTAAATACATATGTCATGGCTTAGATCTAAAATGTCTTCCGAAGGTCTTGTGTGTTCAGAGCTGGGGTTCTAGGAAGCTGACTCGATCGTGGAGTGCAGCGGATTCGTCCTGTAGATCCATTCGTAGCTGAATGTGCTGTTAGAAGACAGAGCCTGGTCAGAAGAGGCAGCTCCCGAAGGGCGTGACCTGGAAGGCCGCCTTCCTGTCCCTCAATACTCTCCCCCTCCTTTCTCTGCTTCCTGGCTGCCTTGAGGCAAGTGGTTTTCCTCTCTCACCGTCTCCCACCATGATGCTCCTGCCTGAAGGTGACAAACCATGGACTGAATCCCCCAAAACCAGGGGCTGCATCGTGCCTCTCCTCTCTTAAGTTGTGGGTGTGCAGCATTGTGTCGCAGGGATGGGACAGCTGGATAACAGGACACATCTGTGAACTGCATGCTGTGATTTCTTGACGTGAACAACAGTGATGAAACCACCTTCGGAATGGAGAATGCCTGCCTCCCCAGGGCTAGCGAACTCTCAGACAAGGTGAAGAGTCGGCCGGGAGCCTGTGAACCACACACAACCCTGACCCAGACCTCCTCCCTCTGAACACACTTGAACCTTATCAAGCAGGACTCAGCTCATCTCACCCATGGTCTTGCCAACCTCTGTCCTCAGAGCCTGAGCCTGGATTCCCCTCATCTGGCCAGGAGATGAGGGAAGAGGATGTGCAGAAAGAACCAGAGATGGAGGAAATCTGCACACCGTGCTCCAGGGAGAGGACTCAGCACATGGATGCAGACCGTGAAACCTTTCCTAGGGGAACAGGCTAAACATACCCTCAAATTCAATTCCAAGGCAGTAGGGACTATGGCGTAACAGAGCACCCCTCCCTCCGATCTCAAAGGAGGAGAAGGCAATGCAACTTTACAAGTGGTTATAAATGTCTGGAGCTATTATCAGAAGCAGATTTCTAAAAAGTTGTCACTTGCCAGCTTTGATCTGAAATCTTTATTACAGCAAATGGTGGATATTAGATAAAGACACCTGTGTATCCTCCATGAAGTGGCGACGATGCTTTTAGCCCATTTTAGCTGGTTAAGCTTTCATGGATTAAAAGCCTTTTAATAATCTCCGCTGAAAAGTTTTTCTCTCCCAGAGCCATCCAGTAACAAAAAGCTCTGTGCAGCCATTATTTGAAGCCTGGTCCAGGAAGGTAATGGTCTCGGCTTTACAAAGTGAGACATGAGTGATAGATAGTGCCCCGGACAATCCACACGGCGGTTCCATTCAATAAGAAACAGAAGTTCAGATGTTCACCTTGATCCAAGACCAACAGAAACATGTCTCTGCCGCCAGCTCACCCAGGAGCAAGCAGTTTCATCTCTTCTGACACCAAGCAGGACCAGAATCTGCCCACTTGAGGCATCGGGCAGCCCAGGGGTTGCAGTGGGCCCAGCCGGGGCAGGTGCGTGGGACCTGCACGCACAGGGAGGACGCAGCTGCTGTTCACGATTCTCACTCACCCTGGTTTTCATTATTAAATCCTACAGATCCAAGGCCCCGCTGGGAAGAGCCCACTGTCCTTCCTGCCTAGAAATCCAGGAAGCTGTCAGAAGACTTATTTGCTGCTCAGCAGACTGGAAGTGGTATCACCACTCAGGGGCACACTACAAGGGGAATCAACACAAGAGCATGTGCCATGCTCCACGGGGGCAGCTCTGGCCACCAGGCCCGGGCCGTGCACACAGGGGAAGATGCCCAGTCATACTGACAGAAGCTCAGTCTGCTCCAGCCCTGCCGGCTGGGTGACCACGAGCCACATGCCTGCTCTGCAACCAAATGGCCTCATCTGTCAGGAGGAGATAATGGCAATATATACTGTGCAGATTAAATCTGCCCATAAATGCAAAGGACTAGGAAAGGCCCTGGCCTGGGATAAGAACTAAATAAGATTATTTACCACTGCTGTAATCATCATGGACATCACTATCACCATCACCCTCATCACCACCATCACCATCATCATCATCATCACCATCATCATCACCACCATCATCATCATCACCATCATCACCATCATCACCATCATCACCATCATCACCATCATCACCATCACCATCATCACCATCATCACCACCACCATCACCATCATCACCATCATCATCATCATCATCATCATCGTCACCATCACCACCACCATCACCATCATCACCATCATCACCATCATCATCATCACCATCATCATCACCATCATCATCATCATCATCATCACCACCATCACCATCATCACCATCATCATCACCATCATCATCATCATCATCACCATCATCACCATCATCATCATCACCATCACCATCATCATCACCACCATCATCATCATCACCATCATCATCACCATCATCACCACCATCACCCTCATCACCACCATCACCATCATCACCATCACCATCATCATCATCACCATTCCCGTTCCCAAAGCCCTTTCCTAAACCAGCTCTCCACCGAAGACCCTCCCCTCGGTACCTGGTGCCACAGTGCACATCCCAGGAACCATCTCCCTTCTCCCATTTTCATGACAATCGGGCAACCTGCGAGTCACACCCATTTCACCTCTACATCCAGCCAAACCTGCCGCCTTGCCCACCGTGCCCACTCCCTTCGGCCCTCAGTCCACACCTCTGTCATCCTCAAGTGCGCCAGCAGTGTCCCCTCAGGGCTCCACTGCTCCTGATGCCACTCGCACCCTCCCTGCACAGCCTGCAGGGCCAGCAGCCACCTCCCGCCTCTGCTCGCATCTCCGTGCCTCTGACCTCTGTTCTCCCGGAGCCGGGCCGTGGGTCCTCACACTCCCTCCTCCTGCTCAACACCCTAACCCCAGAGGCTGTCTCGTCCCCAAACCCACCTAGCTGGACACTGGACAAGCCCAGGACCCAGCGGGGCCCTTTGCTCTGCCCCGTCCTCCCCCGTCCTCCACGCTGGTGCCTGCGCAACTGCCAGCATGTCAGGATGTGTCCGGCAAAACAGGGTAACCGGGCGAAGGGGTGGGGATGAAAGAAATAAATCGAGACAGAAAAGGTTGGGGTCAGAAGGGCTCATCAGTCAATACCAAATGAGCACCGCGTTTAGTTTTTAGCCTTTTTATACATCTTTTAGGCAGTGTTTATGTGTTGGTTAGTTTTGTTTATGTGTACAAGAGTTAAAAAAGCAGAATCGATGCGGTTATATATCATAGTCAATACATCATTTTTTAATCATTTTTTCAAGTTATTCTTAGCTCTCTATTATCTACTTAATGAATAGCTGTTTTTTTTGACTTGTCTACTTTAAGGTTAAAAGAACAGGTGGCTATCTCTGTGTATGTCTGTTTCTAAGGTCACCGTACAGAGACTGCTTTAAGTTGTTTTTCTGTAGAAAGCAGCAGTTGTTTTGAGAGAGGTAAACAGTACTGGGCTCCGATCTAGAACAATTTAACCCTCTTCCTCCCTCGCAGGCACTGGACAGCATCCATTTAGGTGCAGACTTCCTGAGTCATCAGGGCAGCGCCCGCCCAGAGCAGACTTCTAGGCCTGTTGCAAGGGAGAGGAGAAGACAGCCATTGCACTGTAGGAAACGGCTCCCAACACCAGTAGGCACCAGAGGGAAACATTTCCAGCATCAGGACTCAGTATCTCTGTCCTCGACTCCTTGTCTGATTTCGTCATGCAAAAATAGCCACCTGTGGGCCGGGGAGTTAGCTCAGTGGTTCCGGCGCCTGTCTTGCAAGCGCAAGGGCCCGGGTTCGATTCCCCGGTAACCACATAACAATACTGGGCGTGGAGACTCATGCCCAGCAGCAACCAGTACCACATACCACAGTGCCGGGCGTGGTGGCTCACGCCTGTCATCCCAGCACTCGGGAGGCAGAGGCAGGAGGATTGTGATGTGAGTTTGAGGCTGAGCTCAGGGCCAGCCTAAACCACAAAAGCGAGACCCTGTCTCAAAAAAAAAAAAAAAAAATAGCCACCTGTGTTACAGCAATGGACAGGACAGGCTATGCTGCGATACAACTTTACCATGAATCAGAATTTAGAGTTTCAAATTGTAGTGCCACAAAGTATTACTTTTTATTTCTTCCTAAGAATGTAAAAATCACTCTCGGCTCACAGGTCACGATTTCCCCCACGCGGGCATCTGCAGCTCTCCCTCACAGACCTGCTCAGGGTCAGGCCTGTCGAGGACGGACTGCTCTAATTCAGACAAGTGACTCCTCAACGCCCCCCGCTGTCCTAGGACCTGGTCCCTGCACCTACCCCTCAGGGATACTGGTGGGCCGAGTCCGTGACCTTCCCGTGTCCCTCTTTCCTACCATGCCATGGGCACAAAAATAGTAAGAATCGGTACCTCTTAGAACTGCCAGGAGAGTTTCAAGGTGGGTATGTTTGAGAAACCCTCCACGAAGTGCCCAGGTTAGGTTACGGATCCACACCTGTCTCGCACCCTCCCCGGCTCAGTCAATGGTCGCCACACCTGTACTGCGTGGGCAGGTGCAGCCGGAAGGTGCTTGGTCCCCACCTGTCAGGGAGCAGAGGTCGGGCAGGGTGAGCGCTCAGCGCTGAGCACCACCGAGGCTGAGACGCAGCCATGCTCGGCAGCAAGGGTCACCGAGTGCTTGGACGCCCCCAAACGCACTTTCCAAAACTAAACTTTGCTTCGATTCTGTCCATTTTCCTAGCGTTCCAGCAGCTGCGTCTGGTTTGTTTTACTACTTTTGTTACTTTATTCTAACAAATACCATCCACTGAGTGACGAACACATACGACTGAGGGATAAACAGCTGTCTCTCATTAGATCGAGATGGCTTTAATCCCACACACAACTTTACTTTTATTTTCCTGCCTAATGCTCATCACTTGATTCTACGGAACAGACTTCAGAGGGTAATAGCAGTTCCTGGGTTTCCCCTTGGGCACCTCGGCAGTTGGGACAGTGGACGCCCTGGCTGTGGCCTTCGGTCTCTGAGGGATCGCTTCTGCCCGCAGAAACGACACAACAATCTGTTCTGGAGCAAACCTTTCATGGAACAATCAAAAAAAATCCCCCTCTACTTCCCTCTACCCGCTCTTAGATACCCTAACCCACACGGAGGCCGCCAGCGATCCAGTCATCTTCCTTCTGTCCTAATAAGGTATCACAGCTGTGCGGCAAAGCAGGTTCCGTCACTTCATCCGCGCCCCTTGGCACTCAGCCCGGCGCCATCTTACTGGTGCTACTCCGACAAGTCCGCTCTGACGAGGGCGAGGGGCGGCTCCCCGGGCTCTCGTGGGCGTGCGCCTACTTCCCTGTGCCGCGCCCACTCCCGCTCCTCGGGTCTGACCCACAGGGTGCACTGCCAGGTCCCTGCAGGAGATCCCACTCACCTGTTTCCACAGCCGCGCCCGCGCCCGCGCCCCGTCCAGCCAGTTGGCGCTTCCTATCCATAGAGTGCAGAGTAAAAGGCTGCACGTGCTCCATCCCGAAGCTGAGAAGATGCCTCTGGGCCCCGAGTGACTCCTCAGCAGAAGGAAGCCGAGCCGAGGAGGGGTCCAGCTGGCTGCCGCTGCCGACCTCCAGGTGCTTCACGGCTAATTATTAAACCACTCGCAGTTAAACGCACAAAGAAAAACACAGAGGGAGAAGTTACTTACTTACAGGGAAGCACTGATGTGCACACAGGTGTGGTTTATTCAGTGAGACGGCAACATGCTGAGAGTTCCTGAGCTGACATCCTCCGGTCCTCCTCGCTCAGCAGAGGGCTCTGTGCGCAGCCTGCACCTCGCGCTCACAGGAGAGCTGCCACACGCCAGACATTCCACCCTCGTAGTACAGCCCTGGAAAACGGGATGAGAGGAAAAGAACAAGGATTGGACCTTGCTGCTTTGCTGCTACTGCTGTCAGAGAGGACACACTTTCTCAGAGGATGCCACAAGATCTTTTTGTCTAGCTCACGGGTCACATGACACAACCACACACCAATCAGGGAAGAGAGCAGAGTAAGTGCTGTGATTGGCTCAGGGCAGTCATGGTCTGCAGGCTGGTCCAAGGGAAGAGAAAATGCTTCCACCTACGACTGGAGCAAGCTGGAGACGGCTGTCGGACCACAGTGCATCAGACACAGAGTGCAGGTCACGTTCACGAGGGACAGAGTGTCCCAGGGATGTCCCGCCTTCCCAGGAAAGCGCAGCATCCTGGGCTGCCTTCACCTGCCCCGACAGGCGCGCTCTTCCCCGTGAGAAGGAAGCAAGGCCGAGGCCTTCTGTCCCCGCGGTGAGGCTCCCATATCTGGTTTCACAGTTGTCCCCATTTCTAGCCGGTGCTACCAGATTTCTATTCATCCTGCTCGTGTGGCTTCCACTGGAGACATGTATATTTAAGAAAGATATTTTAAAAGAAAAATAGTAAGCAACTGATAATATAAATGATTCAGCAAATATGCTTCAAAAATCATAAGGGTAGTAAACAAAATACTGAAAACTTGGAAACTCTGAGTGTGGAAAGAGAATACCTGGGACCGTTTACAACCTTCAAGACAAGGCTGGCCCACAAGGGACCACCGAGTATCACATCTTCATTCATTTAAGGCAAAATTGCCAGAAACTTCAGCTCTTATCAGCTTATTTCCTAAGAAATACCCTGAGCTTATTTTTCATTTAAGAAACCAAAGCTTATTTTCCTCCAAAGTCATCTTCCCACTGCAAATAAGTCCCCACACAGACCCCCCATTTCCCAGATTTATACATGGACAGACACCCGGCTGGCGTAGGAGCCACTGGCATTTCCCACCCTGCGCTGTCACAGTTGCTATTGTTTCTGAAAACAAGCTGAAGTATGCAGTTGTGACTCAAACTGCATTGATTTCCTGTCCCGAAATTTAAAACTGTAATGACAGAGAAAGCCCTGAGCTAACACATTTGTGTCTGTGGTGTGCAATTCATCTTCGGACGTGTGTTAAAACACAGTGATAAGTTGGGCTGAGGGAAAGTGTTAACTTGTCTAAAGCTGAGACAGTATGGAGTGAGAAGAGGATTTTTAAAAAGCCATGTAGGGGTTTGGGGTGATTGAAATCAGACTGACTCTTGGGTACAGCTTTACCTCATAGCTCCAAAACAGCTGCCACACAACCAGGTGTCATATGGCACGGCCCTCAAACACTGGTGAGAGGAAAGGGGACAAGGACAAGATGGGGGCTGTCGCTGCAGGGTGCAGACCATTCCCACAGAATCCCGAAGGCTGTGTCATTGTCTTGCATGATCCTCTGTCTCCACACAGAAGCCCATTGTGTCTCACAATTAGGAAAGCCTAATTCCCAGTGTGAGGAGGTGATAGAGCTGAAGGATCCAGATCAGCAGCACCGGATCTGAGCCCTGGAAGAGACCTCGATGGCTGCCCGGGGCCTCGAGCCTTGGACTTCTCGACTCTAGACTGAGCAGTCACTTCTGCTGCCCACTAGCCTGGAGGCTTCTGTACAAGCCCCGGAGGAGATCGAGCCAGGACCTGCGTATGGGGCCACCAAGAGGAGGGTGGATGGAAAAGGGCGTCAGCGCTGGAGCAGGCTGGATGACACTGGCTGCTTGCGTGCTGCAGTCAGGACAGGACAGAGTGTGGTTCTTCACCTCCAAGACTGGCAGCGTCTCATCCCAGGTGGACGTCCAGAGCCAGAGGGAGGAGCAGGTCCTTCCCCAGAATATGGGACAGGCACCACCGGGGAAGCAAAGTCCGACTTCCGGAGACTGCTAGTCCCTCCCTTAAAGCAAACTCTTGCGGAGCCAAGTAGAAGCAGCTCACTCGGCTCTACTCCTGGTCGAATGAGAATTGAACTCATACGAGTTAAGATTAAGGTACCAGAGTGTGAGAAAGAAACATCAGATTCGTGTCACACACGCACCTCAGCCCTCAACCACGCGAGTGTGTGAACGTGAGACTCCTCCTCGTTCAGGCCAGGAGAAGGATGGGAGTTTGTCACTACTGCTCTCCCTGGAGAGCCTGCTGTCGCCTGCTCATTACTCATATTTGTAAAATTAACTTGGACCCTTTCTCTTGGCTCATCAAGTATTTTCTTAATGAAGTGTCATCCGGCTTGCTCTCAATTATAATGACTCTCAAATCGAAGATGTCTGAACTACTGGGGTTCGCGGAGTTCTGTATTGACAGAAAATTATGGAGACAGAAATTATGGATAAGTTTCCACGTTGCCATCTCTGACCTGCCCTGACTGCGCTCCGTCTGTGGCCCCGGCTGCCCTTGGTCACCATAGCTTCCCGGCAGTTGCCGCTCTGAGCCCTGAGCGCTCCACATGGAGCCGTGGTTTCAGGCTCGGTGGTGCGAAGCTTCCTCTTACCCAGCCACCCTCTGCCCAAGCCCTTGTGCCCTTCACTCTCCCAAGAGGAATGCTGGGCACCCAGATGTCCCTGAGGGTGCTAGAGGGTGCAGCATGCCCTGACTGGGCACAGAGCCCAGCCAGCTCCTTCAGAAGCTCACCATTCACCCACCAGACTGGTCCACCAGAGAGGTGAGGACCCCTGCAAGCTGGGCACAGGGCCTGGCAGGGAGAAGCATGGGCAGAGGAGGGGCCGGAAGCACCGCACCCCTGCGTCCGCCTCCCCATCCTCCTGGGTGCCCTGGGGGGCCATGACTATGCAGAAGGACTGTGGGCCGTGGAGAAGGGGGAGCCTACACAGCACTGCTTCAGCCTCAGTGGGACCGGGGTGGAGGGGCTGGTGGGGGGAGCAGAGAACACCTGGTCCCATGGCCAGCCCTGGAGAGAGGGAGAGAGACAGAGACAGAGCTGTCTGTGCACAAAGGTGCAGGAAAGGAGCTTCGTTTCCATCTTCCCCTGAGAGTGACAGAAAGGAGCCTGACTGCCAGCACCGGGCACACTGAGGACAAATCCAGCAAACACACAGAAAACCGGAAGTTGATCACAAATACCCAGGGATTTTTGCCAAACCAGAAGTCATCCACCCAGCAATCTAGACCCCTGGAGTCTAGGTGGAGACCCCAAACCCAGTGTCTCAGTGCTCGGAGATGAGTCTCTGGAAGTAATGAAGCTGACGTGAGGTCAGGAGCCCTGACAGCTGCTTCCTCTTCCTGCCACCAGCATGCTCGGAGAGTCGCCCAAGCCCAGAACCAGGACACAGTGAGCGAGCAGGGAGCTGCCCGGCCCCCAGTGCTGGAGCTCACACAGCCTGGCCCAAGGTCCTAGATTCAAACACAGCTTTAAAAAGTCAAATATGGCAGCTGAGGCTGATTCCAGAAAAGCAAGAATCGTCACTATGAGAAATCCTAGCTGCCCCCTGTTCTCTGCTGTTTGACTCGAGGCTGCGGTGGAGGCCAGTGCTACACAAAAGGAAAGTGGAAACTAGTCACTGAAAGGCAGAGGTAAAACTATCGTTGTGAGAAAATGAGAATCAAGTCATGTCATATTCTGGTACAAACTCTCAATGCTGAAGGCAATGATGATGTGTACTCATAATGTACCAATAAAGATTTGAATTTTTAAAAAATTATCATGTTTACCTCCAGAGACAAAAACAACAAACAAAAAATAATCTACGCAGATGATACGATTTTACCCCTAGAAACTCCACTCTCAAGCAACGGCAAAAATACAATAAACATGAAGAAAATTTTAAGAAATAGTGTGTGAAGTGACAAAGGAAAAATTCAATAAGTATCACACACACTGGAAATGAGTTCAACAATATAAGAGAAGACTAATTCGTGATAATAGAACAGCTCAGTAAAACATTTAGAAAAACTGTCCACAATTATATGAAGAAAATTACCAGGCAACTGTAGCAAATGCATAATAGATTTGAAAAAAAAATGGAAAATGACAATGATCTTGGATGAAAAAGATGCAGCATTATAAAGATGTCCCATTTTCATAATTCGATGTGTAAGTGTGATATCATTTCCATAAAAATAAAATAAGTCCTTTTCCTGGAAGTAAAGAGGCTGATTTGAGAAGCCAGGTTTGGAAGAGAGGCAAGCAGGGGGTCCCAAGCAGGGCGGGAGCGTGGGAGGCTGCCAGGAGCATGCCCAGCGCCAAGGCCGCCTCGTGTGGCTCGTCACACAGAGGGAACAATGGGAGACCTCCGGGACGTCGTTTTAGAAGCCCTAGAAAGAAATAGAGGAATGAATCCACCACGGTCCGCTCTATGAGATGCGTTCCAAGTAAATAAGATATTTCCAATACAATGAGCAGAAGGAAAGGAAGAAAGGAAATAGTCCAGTAGGCATTAAAAGAAAACATGGGACCAGGTGCAGTGCCCACACCTGTAACCCCAGCACTCTGGGAGGCTGAGGCAGGAGGATCACAAGTTCAAGGCCAGCCTGGGAAACTTAGTGGCCTAGTACACTCTGTCTCAAAATTGAAAAAAAGAAAAAATTAAAGGGCTGGAGAGGTAGCTCAGTTTGAAAACCCTCGGTTCAATCCTCCAGACTACAAAAAAGGGGATTTTTTTATAACTTAGGAAAAATTGAAATATCCTCAACTGACTCACATCTGAAAGCACTTAGATGAGAAGAATGATGAGGCTGACTGCACTACATTTTCTTCAGAGAAATATGACAAAACAAAGAAAATGAAACGGAGAAAAGGAACGATTTACATCAGAGCAGAAACTATACCCTCAATCTATAGTTTCTAAAAGTAGAGACTCTGAAGCCATGATAAGAGTCACACATGAGAATCTCACCAAAAATAAATGCAAAAGTATAATAAACATCCAAGAAGTTTGCCCTCACCCACAGGGACATGCGTTTAGGCTCCAATGACGTCTCTGCGCTCACTGGTTGACTGGCAGATCCAGAAGTTTCCCAGCATGCTTTGTGGGTCAGGCAGGACCGGAAGTCAGCTGGGACAGAAGGGTTGAAGGGCGTGGGTGGAGGAAGAGAATTGGAACACTGGAGGTTGGAAGGTCCACGTTCCACTTTTAGCAGTTAAAGCTACCCTGACAAAATTGAAAGCATTTTAGCGACACATACTGGAAATTTTGCAGACAGAATCCTAGGATGCTGCTAGTCACTGTGATGAGCTCCCAGGGAGGTGGGCGGAGATGGAATTTGCTGCATGGTGCTGGGCGCTTGTGCCTACCCTGGCCACCCTGCTCTGAGGCCAGTGGCTCAGTGGCATGCCAGAAGCTGTTTCTCAAAAGACACAGACTCCTCCGCTTCTGTCGCATGGTGCTTCCGGGATGTCCCTCCCAGCAGGGACATGTGTGCTGACACCCGGTGAGAAGGCGCAGCACCACGGCTGCACCAGGGCCTCAGAAGTCAGCACTGGGCAGGTCCAGGCACATCCCCGGGGCAGCTGGAAACATATGGCCCAGGAGGGCACCTGGGTCCAGCCCGGGACTTCCTGGGGAATGGGGTGCACACAGGAGGGGAGCAGGGCGCAGCAAGTTCCCGCAGCTTCCCAGCAGGGAGGTGGCTGTCCCACCAGCCTCCTCATTCCGGCATCCACTTAGCCCATGATTTATGAATGAAATTAATAGAAACCAATCAGGCATGGCCATGCCTACGGCGCTGTGCTCAACAACAGATGTTTCTCGTAGTGATTATGTTTGAATAATAACAACATGGAAAAGCCGCCGGCCATCGGCCCTGGGTCACCAGCACTAACAAGACTGACGGCTCCACCCCGGAAACTGCTGGGGAGGAGGCCGGGAGGAAGGCGCGAGGCCTCCCGCTGAGTGCCCTGCGTCGGTCACTCGGCTCTTGTGCCTCCGGTTCCTGCCCAGGGCAATGGAAGAATTCTCCATTGGCGTTCACTTGGCTCTGGGGTGGGGCGCAGTTCCCCTGTACACTGACCAAACTTCCCCTCAGCATTCACCGTGATGGCGTCTTGTTCCACTCTTATCTGATGCTATACCACTCGTCTGAAGTTCCCAGCTACAGCAGAAGTTCCCTTCTTCAGCCTCCAGTCACGCCCACACATTTGCCCACTTCTCAGGCTCCAAGCCACTGTGCCCCACCATGCCAGGTGCCCGCACCTCAGGACAGCGCTGTCTGTGCCCAGGCCCAAGAGAGCACGAATCCTCCGTCTGCGTGAGCCCGGCTCCCTCCACGCGTGCACAGGGTGGGGCAGCGCGGCCGGCGCTGGGCTTGGTGGCAGCTCTTCGGCCGTGACGGGGCAGGTCGTGGCCGCGGAGTCTCTGCTCCCCGCCCCTCTCTGGCTCTGTCCCTGCGCTGCTTCTCCGCCTCCGTGAACCGGGCAGCTTCGCTCTGCGCGTTCCTCCCGCAGCGAGGCTTCTGCCTGGAGCAGCTGAAACCTGTCCTCCGCGGGCCAGTGTCTCACGTGGTGTCTGAGCACAGGACCGCGGCCTGACAGAACTCGCCCAGCCCGAGCGGCCCCTGCGGCAGGTCCAGTCCGTGTGTCCGTCCCACATGCGGGGCCCGCTGCTCCCCCGCTGCAGCCGAGGCCCCGGGGGCTTGGCTCTGCCTCTGTCGGGGCTGCAGGGTGTGTGGGGCCCACCATCTACAGCACCCCCGACTCTCTAGGCCTGGGGCAACTCGGCCGGCTCTAGCTGGCTGACCCCTGGCTGCTCTTCTGCCCCCACTGAGAGCCCGGCCTGCCCCACGCCGGGTCCAGCGCTCCCCACGCAGCCTCATCGAGGGGCATTGCCAGCTCACACCCAGGCATGCAACTGCCCCTGCAGACAAGAGTCCATTGACTTGATTTGAGTACTAGAAAGGGTGAGGCAGGGCAGGGAAGGGAGTGAAGGGGTTGTGCAGAGGCGCTGGAAGGAGGTGGCGTTGGGGACCGGACTGTGGCAGTCTGGGGTGCTGGTCCCCAGGCGCTCAGCATCCACACCTGCCACGGTCTGGCCGCACTGCCGTGCGCTCCCCACCTCGGGCACTAGAGGGCGCGGGCCCCGCAAGACCACTGCCCTGGTTCCATCCTCTCGAGGGGCCGGCAGAGGGCGCTCTGAGTAGGGGCGCGTGTACCTTGCGGGACAGGTGCCCGGCTCAGCGAGGTTTTCTGCACACAGGTGCAAGGACCTCGCCGCTCCCTGGACGACCACCCTCGACCGCAATGAGGTGGTTCCAGAGAGCGGTGCGCCTGGCGCAGAGGTCTCTGAAAAAACGTCTCAAATGGTGACTGGAGTCAGGCCTGCGTGGACATCAGCTCTGCTCTTCACTCTGGGACTCCAGTCCCCGCCCTGGGATGGGCCGATGAGCCCACAGGCTCTTGGACCGGGAGTCACAGGCTGCACCCCCAGGAGCCCCAGCTCCTGCAGATATGGGACCCCAATGCCGCCTCAGCTCAGCCCCGCTTAGCAAGAGCTGTGCTTTCCTAGAGCAGGTCATGGCCTTGCACACCTGGCTGGCCTGCAGCCGCTCATTGGCTCTTGGGCTAGGGCTGCAGCTGGACTCTCACCCCAGGCTGGGCCAGCTGTGTGCTAGCAGCCTGCCCGCCCCTGCTGGGCACCCCGGGGGGGCCCTGGGTTCCCCAGGTGTCCTCAGACTCCAGGTAGCACGGCTAATCACAGCGTCACCACTCTGATAAGCATTTACCCAACAGAGCAAATTGATCCAGCCCCAACAACTGCCACTTAGACAGAGTGTGATGTTTACAGTCTTAATTTCATTATCTTCCAGCGTCGTGTAATTATAATGCTCAAGTATCACTCAGAACACATTTGCATGTGTAGAGAACACAGCGTCATTGTCTCTCCATGACACAGGTGCTGTTGGATTGACTGAACTCCAGCTGAGCATCACCTCACCCGAAAGAGTTGATAGGGAAATGTATTTCTGAGGGGGAACCTGCTCATGGGTGAGAAAGGAAGGTTATGGGGGCCCACCCTTTGGGGTGCTCTGCCTCGGGAGGTGGGTCAGCACACCAAGACCCTCTCCAGAGGCAGCCTGCAACTCCTTCCTTCCAGGGCACTGACCCTAAGGAGGAGCAGAGGGCCTCCTCCTTCAGGCGGTGCTGCTGCCCCCCTATGGGCATCTCCGTGGCTGCTGGTCCTGCCCACTGAGCACTTCCAGGTGGCTCCTGCTACAGGAAGACGAAGGACTGTCACCCTCCACCCCACGGTCCCAGTGAGCCAGAGGGCTGATACCATGCAAACATGGCAGGTGCCAGTCACTAGGGAGACCCATGGCAGGCAGGCCTGTGTCACCTATGTCCTGCCACACAGCCCGAGCACAGCAGCTGCCACCCTGCACAGCTGGGAGCCCTGGAGATGCCCTGACAGGTGTCTGAGGCCGCAGCCTCAGTCAGCACTCGGCGCTCTGCCTGCTGGGACTGAGCATTCCTTGTCTCTCTTTGGGACATTTTCTCCCAGGGTGACCTGTACCTCCCCCCTCAGAGGTCCCAGCTCAGACATTACCTTATCAGTGGCCTCTCTCAATACCTGTCTCCACCAAACACCTGGACGCCTCTCTCCTGCTTAATGCTTCTTAGCTCTTACCCTCCTGATCTGCTTTACATTTATTTCTTTACCATCTCTCCCCCTCAGTAATAGAAACTGATGCCTAAAAAGGGGGCCATCAGATGGTAGCTGTTCAGTCAATATTTGTTGGAAAAAGAATCAATAAGCATCAAGTGCAATCCTCTACCCACTGGGCGGCTGGGTGTCCAGCCTCTCTCCTCCAGCCAAGCCTGTTTCTCCAGACCAGAGAGGCCATGTGCAAGTGAAACCGAGTGTATTTATGAAGCAAGAGCCCAGGATGTGCAATAGGCAAGTGTTACACAGGCCAAGTAAGCCTGAGTTCAGACAACTCCGTCTAGACTGCCTCTCCTCACCAAGCCTCTCAGTGGAGCTGCCCCGTGCCCAGGCCCACTGTGGTGCCAGGAGCATGCAGACCAATTTCAGAGTCTTGTCTTCGAACCTGCAGCTCGCGTGTTCTCCAGAGCTGAGCTTATCTCCGTGTGGCTTCTGCAGGTCACTGTGCCATCTCCAGTGGGCATGGCGAGCCAAGTTTGCAGCTGGTTATCACAGCAGTCAGGTGAAGAGTGGCAGATACCAGTGTTACCACTGCTGCTTTCGGGGCCAGTGCCTGTGCGTCATGCTCTGATTGACAAGTGCATCACTCTGCAGAGAGGAGAACTCCTGCTGGCCACTCCCACTTGGGACAGAAGGAGAGTGGAGCCAGGAGGTGACTCGGCCTCCAGCCCACCCACCCCTGCTCTGCGCTTGGTCTAACCCTGCGGATGCAGCATCTCCAGAGGCTGAGTGTAGCTGTGAAGGGGTGCGCAGGATGGCACCTGAGAGAATAAGGATCTGGGGAAACAGATGAGGGTAGGGAGAGCAGAGGGCCAGAAGAAGGAAGGCGTGAGGCATGGTCAGGGAAAGACGGCGACCTCCAGGAGGTATGCAAGGAGGCCACCAGACACTGGACAGGAAGTGACAAGAAGAGATCAGAAGTTCAAGGCTCTGAGTCAGGAGAGATTCAGGAGAGGCAGAAACAGTGGCTGGAGCCCATGGAACGATGGGGCAGGGAGAGGTCGGCACAGGGTGGAGATGGGCTGCACAGGGTGGTGAGTTCCTGCTGTTCTGTGAGTGAGGTGGCATGCAGGGACAGATGGGCTATGACCTTGGTTTTAGCCGACTCGCTCCTCTGTGGCTGAGAGCAGCCTAGGGAGCAAAGAGGAGGCAGGGGGACCCAAGGTGACTGCACCCCTCGGTGCTCTGGTCAGCAGCCTCTTCCAAGAGTGTCCTCCTAGGCCACGTGACAAGAAAGGGCCCCACAGTCAACCCCGCCTCCCGGGAGTTCAGGCTCCGGGGTTCTCTCTAGAGCGGACACGTGCAAGCTGGTGAGCTTGGACAGATTACCTGGCCTCCTTGTGCTTCAGTTTCTCCACTCATAAGAGGGAAAGAACAGCCTTCGTGCCAGAAGGCCTCTGTGAGTGCGGAATGGCAAGGTCCTTGTCCAGGGTTCGGACAAGGCCCCACAAGGCCACATGAACACTGCAGCCACACACACAGCTTTGACTCGGGCAGCAAGCAGCACATCTCAGTACTGTGACCGTGTGCCTGTGCCCACACCCCTGGGCTGCAGGCAGGCTCTTCCAGCTTATCCACCTCCACCACCTGCCCATGCAGGTGAGACCGCAGACTGTGAGGGGTCAGCGGTCCTCACGGGAGACAATGTGCACTATGCAAGTCCTGCACCAGAGAGGTGCAAATGGGAGCCCTGCATATGTCGTAATGGGTCCTCTGTCATCCTCTCCCCTTCCACAGGCGAGAACACTCACACAGCAAAGGCTGAGGGCAACAGAGTAGGGGTGAACACTGCCCAGTGGGAGAGAGAGGGCTCAACTCAGCTAAGTAGCTAGAGGCAGTCGGCATTACCATTGACATCACCACCATCACCATCATCGCCACCATCGCCATCATCATCATCACCGTCACACCCATCATACCCAGATAGAAGGTTCCAGGGAGCAGCTGAGCTGGAGCACAGATAACAGTGCACAGGAAACAGTTCCAGCCATCAAGCTCACAACCAAAAGAGCTATAAGAAACCATCATCACCAGGAAGCTAGTGACAATTTGGCTTCACATGTTCAGCCAAGACAGCAGCACACATCCTGTGTGTGTGACGAGCTGAGATGTGCCAGTGAGGCAGATATCTTCCTTACCCAGAAAATCAATCACTCTAAGGCAGATAAAATGTGTACAGCAGATAAAATATACACATTGCATAGTCAGGAAGCACTGCAGTATTAAATTTAGTGTGAGCCGGTAGAATTCACTTTGCGATTCATTCTATTTTGGGATAGAACATTTCATACAATTAATGAGACTACAAATTTCCTAAGAGTATCTTAACTTGATATTTTGGAGTAATGACTGGATTCAATTATTTCAAACATTGCTCAATGAATTATGTGGGTTTCACTCATTTTGCAGATGAAGGAAAAAGGCTGTCATATTGCTTAAATGAACATCAATTTATTAATTATTTTTAGTTTATTAAATTCCATTTTTGGTCTCTTTGCTGATCACATTTCATTGCAAAGATATAATATTAACACAGGCACCTGGCTCACAGTGGCCAGCCATGAGCCAGGACAGCCAGGGAAGAAGGATGTGGGATATTAGCTTTTCCTAGTCCAAACCAGGACCAAAACACAGACAGAAACACATCAAAATGCAGGTGTTTGGCAAGAAATCTGCTGGGGATATTCCCCAAATTGGCTTACTTTTTGAGAAGATAACATTTTGATTTCAAATAGCTTTCTTCTGTTTTTTCTTGGCCTCTCACGTGCAGAGCTACTGGACAAAGCCCCTTAATATCTCTTCTCTCTGGCTGTTAGGAAGTTGTCCAATCTCCAGGAAGTGAAGCCAGGGCATGAGGGCTGCCCACATCCACCTACTCTCAGGTACACTCCATGACCTGCTCCTAAGGGAGGAACAGTGCCACAGTGATGCAGCTTAGCAGAGTGGGCTGCATGGAGTTTGGCCAACTCTGCCATGACTTCATGGCCTGTGTCATTTTGCTTTAGAGTCTAAGCCTCAATTCTCTCAAATTCAAAATGATACAATGTAGGGGGGAGACTTGAGTCTGCCCGGTGTCTGGCAGTCATTAGTGTGTCCGGTTAGTGCACTAACTACAAACTTCCCTCCTCCCTTCAGACACACAGACAGGAGTCGCAGAGTGAGGCAGCTGGTCGGATGGCTGACCTTGAGGTTGAAGGATATCTTGGCATCTTGACTTGGCCCTCACAATGTGTGACACTGATGTCATGGTTCCCAGGGTGTCACAGGACTCACCTATGCTCAGAGAGCCACACAGTTATCTTACAGCTCTGCTATTGCCATCTGGAAAATCTTGATAATTTTACCACTGAACATTGGTTTTAAGTGAAGGCTGCCAGGACAACGTGCCCTGTATGCGCAACAGATGTGTCTCAGCGTCCTGCTCACAGACCACACCTGTGCATTTCCATGGATGCAGAATGCCATGGTGCACAGTGAAGGACAGTCAGAGGAGGGCCAGGTGCATTGGCCCTCCCTACTCTCTGGAAAGTGAGAAGGGGCTGGAAAGCTGCATTGTGGCTGGACCTGGGGAACCCACCAGGTCATGCTTGCCTCGGAGGCACACTGCTCTGAGCAGCACCTAACAATGGGAACGACCAGGGCAGGACAGAGCATCTCTTCTTCTGGTTCCTTTCTCACATCAGCCAACCACTCATGCCAAGAGGGAAATGATGGAGGAGTGGAGCAGACAGAACAATCTTCAGTTGTGATTCTCCCCACCCCTCCTCCCTCATCAGCAAGCCAGAAGGACAGACTCTCAGAGGAGTGCATGCCAGGCACTGAGATGAAAACTGTTGAGTCCAGGATTTATTTGCAATGTGTCCACTGTTCTTTGAAGAACAAAATACACATGTAATCACAAGCTCTGACATGGATTTTTCCAATTCTAAGGATGCTACATACAAGTCAAACATGTGATGTCTGTGTTTTGTACTGGCATGCACAATATAAAGAGTGATGGCACAATCCACACCTACGACTGGAAAGGTTTCCGTTCTCTTTACTCAGAGGATTAAAGAGCAAATTTAAAACACCACATGTTGAGAGATGCCACAGAAGAAAGGACACACTGCACCATACCCCCTTCCCCAGCCTTTTGAACAAGGGACTCCATCTTCCCCTTCTGTGCTGAGCCCTGTCCACTCTGCAGCTGACACTGCCCACTCTGCCCACCTGTGCGGCTCAGCAGACCTCAACACATGCATGGTGTGGACCCATTTCCAAGGTGGACCTCAGAGAAAAAGCTGGCGGTGTACACACTGCTGCAGCCCCCTTAGCCACCAGCACGGAATCGAGCCCATCAGTAGGTGTGCAAGCATTTGCTTTTTGAATTAGATGTTAGAAAGAAGAGGCAGCAGCGGAATGAAAAATGAGGACATTAACCAGGAAATTAATCCTGTTGTGTATGAAAATAACTCTAAGATTTGCTTGCACTTTCTCTTCCACACAAATAGACACACTCCTAATAATTATTTCAACCACCTCTCACTGATGCACAAAAACTTTTCCTCATCTCTGTCAGCTGGAAATATCGACAGAAAATGGGGAAAATAGGACTCAGATTAGCTTTGAAAGAAAAGGGGCAACTCAGTGCTTCACAGAGAGGTGAGCGAGGTGCCTGGTGGGCTTGATTCAGCAAGGAGCCTCTGCTCCGTGAGGCCCCTCGTGGCCACTGGCACCTCAGGATGCTTGTTCTTATCTGTGCAATCTGAGCTGATAGAATCTAAGTTTAGATCCGTGCGTGCCTTTCAGTGTTGCTACCACAAGAGCAACAGTTATTGAAAAGGAAGTCAGTACCAAAGACAGCGCATGCAGCAGGGACAGAGGGAGGCGGAATCGCAGAGCGTGGATGAAACAACTGGAAAGGCTCAGCGCGCATTTGTAGCCCTGACTTTACTTAAATTCTTTGCTTTTCACTTACCTGGTAGATTTGAGTTAGTGTCAACCAAAATAACTGTACATTTTTAAAAAATCTTCTGTACCAAGCACCCAATGGTCTCTGTTTCTTGGAGCCCCCAAAGCTAGAGAAGGACACGCAGCCCCCAGAGTGCCCACCCAGTCTGTCCCCACAAACTCAGCACAATGGCTCCCGGAGACATGGGCTGCCCCGGCTTCCTGGAGGGACCCTGACATGCGCGTGCAGTGTATGAACACAGACATGTGCCGGGTTGCCAAATACTGTACACCCCAGCCTCAACATCAACTATTTGTACTAGAAATAAACTTGTGTGTTTACAAACCCTTTTCACCAAAGACAGTATCTTCCTACAGGACTGACAGTGAAGAGAGCCAGCAAACCTAGCTGCTGAAGCACTCAGGTCCCGCTCTGCCCACCCTCCTCTTCTGAGATCCAGGCTCACACTACGTGGGCCCCACTCCACGCCCAGTCAGCTTTGAGCTCAGAGACAGAAGAAGCTTCAAAGGAATGTGCAGGTGGAAGTATAGGGCAGTGCAGCCTTCCTGAGCCACTGAGTCCCTCTTATCATGCAAAGAAACAACGCAAAGGAGCGATTCCTGCCCTGTGAGATGCCAGTTTCACTGAGAGACCTCTGTCCGGCTCCTCACTGCCTGCTGAGGGGTGGACTGGCCTTCTGGCCCACTACGGCACAGTCCTCTCTGTCCCCGAGGGGTGGGTCACTCCTCCCATGGGGGGCTTCCTTATGCACTGCAGCTGTAACTTACCTCTGACCTCACTTCCTGCACCTGCTTTACATGTTCAGGGAGCATTTTCTGATGGCAGAGAAGCCAGCTCAATCCAGGGCTTTTGGAGTGCTGAGTTCTTCATTTATTTGATGTTCCCTCTGCTAACTCGTGCATTCTAATGCTCCCTTTGCTTAATTTCACTATGTAAATCCATTCCTGCACGAAGTTTTTGCATAATTCTAACTGGTCTCTTTCGTTAGATTCTTCTCTTTATAGCTGAGTCCCTATTTCCCCCCTCTGGGCACATTCTCAAAGGCCAGTGGGCAAATCTGCCACCTTCAGCAGTCCCCAAGGAGGCTGGGCCCCTGATCACCAGGCCTTGTTCACAAGATGCTCAGTATTTTCCAGCAAGACCCTCCACTTTCCTTCCCTGCAGCTTCTGCAAAGCACACCGATGTCCTGGAGATAAGTGTGTCCCCACTGCCCTCTGGTGCCTGCTGAAGCTGCCATAGCTCATTCTAGAGACTCTGGGGTAGCTGGGCTTGGACCCTGTGTGACTGGGACCTTCACCTCTAGAGCTGACCTGCTCCACACCGAAAGTGAGAGGCCGGGGCTTTCTTCCTTCTTTGAGGGCTGCCTTGCTCTCTGTTAGCAAGACGGCCTGGTTAGCTTTCTCTTGTTGCTTCTTTATGAAGTGGCTGGCTTGTTGGAAGTGGTAGCTCTCTAATCACACTAAACTTGTCTTGAATATCAAGGACTCTTTTAACTCAAGAGGTTTGCGGGCTACGAGCATTTGTGCCTCCAGTGGGTAAGATGAGCATCTGCTGTGGAAGGCCCCCTGTGTCCCTGCCAAGGAAACTACAAAACCTCACCACGGGGTTCAGACCACATGGCCCAGCCCTGGTCAGCCTTGGGGCCGCAGGAAGTGAGGGGCTCGGCCCTGAGGGTTCCACGGAGTGGCCCCTGCTTGTCATTCCAGCTAGGCCACACAAAGCTCCGCAGAGCCTGTGTATTGCCCACTCAGAGCTCTCTGCTTTGTCCCGAGCAAGAGCCCCAAAGCCAAGGAACAGCAGCAGGGCCGGTGGGGAAGCCAGGTTCAGAAGGAGGTGCTGTGTAACCTTCCACTGTGGAGGAACATGGGGATGGAGATGCTTGAACGGCTGAGAGTGGGAATGGGTAAGGTGCATAAAACCAGCACAACTCTGGCCACTCCAGACCCAGCAGGCTCCCCAAATATACCCCAAATCATCAAGCCAGGCACTTGCTGTGCACCTGTGATCCAGGGCACTGAGGACGGGGCCTCAAAAGGTGGGTGTGCTTGTCACCCTCTGAGGTAGCTTGCCTCTCCCTCGGGTCCTTCTCCAGCCAGTGAGGTGCAGCAGCCCACCCCTCTGCAGGGTTTAGGGTCTCCCTCTCAAGTCTTCTGTCCAGCTACCCTCCCTGCTAGGGAGAGACAAGGATGGGTCCCAAGGCACAGGCCAGAAGCAGGAAGCATTCCAGCTATATTTGCTTTGTTTCCTTGAAGACAATTGCTTTTCCTCACACCCTACTGGAAGTGCAATTTACAGGCAATGGATGGACAGCTTTCGGGTAAACAGATCCAAGTACTGAGAGACAGGCCTTCACCTCTGAAGCACAGCCCCTGACCAAGGCTCTGGACATTTGCCTCGCCCTGTCGGTGCCAGTCCGGTGCTCTCAGCTTGCTGCAGCATTGTCTGGCTTGCTGGCTGCTAAATGTCACATAAGTGACACATATAATATGTGTGTGTGTGTGTGTGTGCGCCCACTGCCTTCAGTCTGTGACTCCTTGTAAATTACAGTCCATCCTTTTTACTGTGGAGAAGCTGCCACCAGCAGGACAGGCAGCAGCTTAGCCACCTCCTGCCCGCGGCTGCACAGCAGCTTCCCCTGGCCACAGTGGAGACAGCGACGGGTACTTCTCATGCTCATCTTTGGTGGACGGATTCTTGCTACTCTCAGGCAGCTAGCAAGGAGCTCTGCTGCTAGGGAACATGGTTCCTGTCTAACTTAACCAAAAAGGGACAAAATGATGGTGGCATTTTACCTTCCTGATGGCAGTATTTAGACGTTTTTCGTCTTTGGCTTCTTCCACATCTCTGCCAACTTTGGGTACTTAGTCTTTGTAATATTACCCAGGACACACGCTATGCAATTGTGTTTCGTTAAGGTCTGAATTTGGACTTCCCTAGTGACACGCAGAGTAAGATGCCGTTTCTTGTAGCATTCACGTCTTCCCTTTTGGGAATTCGCTATTCGAATTTTCTGCCTGTTTTCAATTTTGCAGTTGGTTTTGTTGAGATGTGATGGCTCATCGATTCTAGAGATCAACTTCGGAATACTTTCTCCTCCTCTCTGTGGATTACCTTTATTTTCTCAGTGACATTACTGGAAAACACAGGTTTCTATGGCCTGTGACTCTGTTTCATTCCTGCTAATAGCTTTGTCTTGATTAAGAATCTTTTCTTACCTCAAGGTTAAAGTGATTTCCTTATGTTTTCTTCAAAAAGTTTTAAAATTTATGTACATTTAGACCTATGATTCAGTGCAACTGATTTTCTCTACAGCGTGAGGAAAGGCTTGAATTTCATTTTCTCCATATGAATATTAATGTTTTCCAGCACTATTTCATGAAAAGATTTCTTTGATTCCACCAAATACTCTGAAGTCCTGTATATGAAACCAAATAACTATAAAAGAGTAGTTCTATTTCAGGAGGCTCCTGTGTATTAACGATTTACTTATACATCCTTTCGCTCATCGAAAACCATCTTGATTAGTATATCTTTTTAGTGTATCTTAAAATTAGCACACACTCCCAAAATTTGTTTTTTCTTTCAAAATCACTTTGGCTTCTTGAAGGACTTTGACTTTTTTTTTTTAATTTTAAAATCATCTTTTTAGTTTCCGCCATAAAGATGAAATTTCTATTGTCTTGTCTCCACAGACCAGATTTGGCAAACTGAACCCTTAACAATATCCATGTGGAGCTTCCCATTCAGAAACATGGCAGGCATACTTCCCGCTTACCGGGCTATCCTTCATTTCTTTCAGTAATGCTTTGTAGTTTTCAGGAGAGAGGACTTGCAGGTACTTCCTTATATTTATTTTTAAGTAGTTTTTTTTTCTTTTAGTGATACTGCACATTGTATGAGTTTTACTTTAGATATTTTTATATCTAGAAAATAGAAATGCCATTCAAGTCTTGTGCATTGGCCTTGAATGCCAGGACCAATCCCATAAACACAATGTCATTGTCAATTTTCAGTACTAATTGAGGAAGACTTTCTAATTAGTTTCTAATTAGTTGTAAGACTTTCTAATCAGTCCTGCTGTGTCAAAGCATTTTTTGCTCCTTAAATTTTGACATGTCTTTAAGAACAACATGAACTTGTTTCAGTGCTGCAGATCCAACTCAGAGCCTGCCGCATGCTCTGCAAAACACTTCCCCACTGCGCTCCTGCCCAGCCTGAGCATCGTCTCAGTCCATCTTTGTATGATGTCATTCGTGAGCGAAGCCTCCGAGACCTTAGGTTTTCCACTTAGCTCATCGATTCGGTCCACCCATGTCTGATTCCTTTTGTCTTGGTTTTGCTAACCTGTGCTTTTCAAGGGGTCTGTGCACTTTGCCTGAAATGTCCATTTTATTGCCATGAAGCTGTTCATCATATTCTCTTATCACTGTCTCTAGAGTCGCAGTGATGGGTTTTTGTTTGTCACTGTTACTGGTTATTCGCATTTTCATTTTCTTAGTCTGACTAAGGACTTTTTACATCGTGAATATTAATTTGCTCTTCTTTCATATATCCCCTGGGTGATGATCTGGACTAAGGAGTTGCAAGCTCTTTTTCCCAAAGAGGTCAAATGAAAGTGTCTTGGATCTTTTGGGCAATGCGACCTGTCAGAATGATTCAGCTCAGCTCCTGCTGTGTCAAAGCAGCTCTGTGCACTGTGGACTGAGTGAACAAGAGCCTGTGATAATAAAACTTTATTTTAAAAGTAGGCATCAGGCATAATTAGGCTTATGGGCTACCATGAGTTGGTCTCTTCCAATCTGACATGACTGCTCGAGGGGTGTATATCCACCGACTTACGAGCCTTCTGCTTGTTGTGGGTTTTATTCTTGTTTTCTCCTACAATCCTTCACACTAATCAAGTACTATTTGGCATTCCAATTTCTCTCTCCAGTTTCCCTGTTAGATATACCTCTTTGAATGTTCAGTTTTACCCTAGATAACCATTTATCACTTTTTGCCACAAATATGTACACTTCATAAATAATATACAACCTTGTCTGTAGGCCTCCATTTATTATTTAATCCCTCCTATGTCATTAGCATCACTTCTTTTACATGGAAACACATTGTATATGTATGTATGTGTAGAGACAGACAGAGAGAATACAGAAGGAGAGAGGGAGGGGAGAAGGGAAAAGGGAGCTCAGTCCATAAGTTTAACTCTTTCCGTGTTTCTGGTCACAAGCCAAATTAGTTAAGAGCCAAGTAAAATTTCCCCCTAAGGTAAACATTGATCCTGACCACGGAATACGAGTTGGTTCTTGTCCAATTTGGTTTGTAACCAGAATCATGGAAAAATATTAAGTTCATGAACTAAGGTTTATATAATTCTTTCTTTCTCTCTCTCTCTCTCTCTCTCTCTCTCTCTCTCAATATATAGGTCTCATCTCCTTTCTTTCTTTTTTTTTCTTTTTCTTTTTTTTTTTTTTTTTTTTTTTTTTTTTTTTTTTTTTTTTTTTTTTTTTTTTTTTTTTTTTTAGGTTTTTTGAGACAGGGTCTTGCTTTGTGGTTCAGGCTGGTCCTGAGCTCATCCTCAAACTCACATCACAGCAATCCTCCTGCCTCTGCCTCCCTAGTGCTGGGATTACAGGTGTGAGCCACCATGCCCAGCACTGTGCTATGTGGTACTGGTTGATGCTGGGGTGAGTCTCCACACCCAGTATTGTTATGTGATTATTGGGGGATCGAACCCGGGTCCTTGCATTTGCAAGACAGGCACCGGAACCACTGAGCTAACTCCCCGGCCCTCATCTCCTTTCTTAAATGATTTAAAAAGTAAATGCATAAAACATGAACACATTTCCGTTGTTGCGCCTATCTGAAAGAGACAGCAGTGCCCCATAGTGCATTGCAGTAGCCTGTTCAAGGTCCCTTCTGTGCAGTCCTGGCCAGGCTCGATTCAGCCCACCTTGGGAACTCACCTGCATTACCTTTCCCCTGAATGGAGCAAGTGTCTTGAAGATGCAGCATTCTTGAGCTCTGCGTCTCCCACTGGCATGAGGTCAGTCGAGGCGTGGGACAGGCGCACAGTTTGGCCACCCTCTGGTCAGACTTACTTCCCTGCACATGAGGGAGGGCTGCTGTAAGCACCTCTGTGTCCAGAGTGAGAGGAAGCCGTAGATGCCTGATACGGCTTCAGCTAGAGCAGCAAGGTTGGCTCCAGCAGCACAGCTGCTCCAGGCCGCTGACCTGAAATGCTCTCAGGGACTATTCTCCTTTCCAGAGCTGAAGCTGAGCAGAGTCATCAGCCTCCCCACATTCACTCAGACCGCACAGCCCTCTGGGATGGCTCTCCGTGCAGGGCAGGAGTGTGGCATGCTGGGAGCACCTCTCAGGTGGTGGAATAGAGCTGTGGGGACTCAATTCCAAAGATGTTTCGGTTACTCCAGTGTAACGTGCAGCACATCCCAAGACTGTAAGTGTGCGGTGGAACTGTTGGTGCCTAAACGAGCTTTCCTACTGCTCTGATTTCAGAAACAGAAGTGACTTCCCCTGGCAGGCAGGGACACACCTGAATAAAGATTTTCCTCTCATGAAAAGTCAGCTCTGGAAGATTTAAGGACAGCAGGGCTATACTTGGCCTAATCCCAGGCCTGGGGCTGTTGTCTTAGCCACAGACACACGGGCTGTGATGCCCTCCTTTCAAGAGGTGGGGAAAGTGAGAGGTGAGAGGTGCCCTTGGGACTCAAGAGAAAGACCTTCTCCTACAGTCTCGTCTTTACAGCTACATCCGCCATCCTTTGCTGTAACTCTCAGTCGCGGTCAACACCATGACCACTACGACAGGGGAGACACAACTGCCCCTAGACTAGACTCCAGACTTTTAATACCTCCCTAGAATGTCTACTTGAAGAAGCGATCAGTGCCTAGAACCTACCAATTAATTGTCTTACTGTCACAAGGAATCATTCAACATGTTTTATTTCTCCATTTTTCAAAAATGTTTGGAAAAGCCTTTACAGATATGCTAAATATACTGTGAAACATGTACAACATGTCATAGTGAAAGCCATGGTGATATAATGTGATAGATACATTTTACAATCAAAACGTACTTAACACAATGTTATAACAGCATGCTCTGTTTATAATATCTGGTGTTCACCAGGGAAGAAGAATCCAATTGAGAAAAGTAAAAAGTAAGGGGTGGTGTGCCCTATGTTTCCTCAGATCCCAAATGACGTTTGTCCCCACCCTCTGCTGTCTCCGTCCCTCTCGGCTCTCGGAAGTGCGCGGCCAGCCAGCGGCCGGAGTTGGCTGCTCACCCTGTTCTGCTACCAAGACCAGGTGCACCTTGGCAAGACCAGGCTGAGGCTGGGACCGATGGCCAGGATATACCGAAGCCTCAGGATGACATCGTGACCCTGAGACACCCAAGCTAAGCAGTGCCATGGACTCCACTGGTCATAAGACATGCAGGTGGATCTGGTGGACACCAGTGTGTGGCTGTGAGTGTGTCTGGTAGCACTCCAAAGCCACTTCTTTGTCCCCGGCTGATTCCTCCTCTAACGTGGCTCCCTACTCTTGACTCCTGCCTTCCACAGCACTGGCAGTGGCTCAATACACTGGCGTGTAGGAGAGACTGGGCAGGAGTGGGTCTGTTGTTGGAATCCACATTGAATATTAAATCGATGCCCTTGCTACACATCTAAAAATGTCTCCAGTGAAGAGCAGCTACAGGAGAGTCCCTGGGTCTGGGCTGAGAGGAAGCACCACTGTCCCTCCACCGCAAAGGCTGGCATCTCAGGCTTTGTGTACTAGCACCTGGGGGACAATGCCTGCCCTAGAGCAACCATGATGGTAGCAGTCCCTTTGCAGGCACAAATGTGCCTGGGGAGTGGGGGATGGGGAGAAGTCATAGTCCGGGTCTCATAAACCTACAAGGCTCTGAAGAATGGAACACGTTTTCATGGTGTAGGGTACAGGGGCCAGTTAGAGCTGGTAGGTGATCCAGATGGAGAGGTGGAGCCTCCTTCCAGGAAGTGCCTCTCTGGGAGGTGATGGGGAGGCATGCACAGTATCCACATGGGAAGTTTGTGTTATTGCATTACTGAGTCAGATTCCTACAGGGGCACTAGCAAAGCGGAAAGGTAGTTTAGGCTCTAAAGCTACAGTGAGAAACAGGAAGTGCTATGCACTCTTTGACCAATGAAAGCACACACAGAACTGTCAGGTTGGAGGTGATGCAGGCTCTGGTAAGGAGGTACGGCATGCCCGTATCTATGCTCTCACCAACCTCCCATCAAAAATATTCAAAAACATTAAACCTCAACACGTGCAGACTTTTCCATATCATCGTCCTCTAACTGTAGAATTAACAACTATTTACATAGTGCTGACACTTACGCTAGGTATTATGTCATCTGGGGATGACTTCATACACACAGGAGGATATATGTAAGGTATACGCAAATATTATGCCATTTCATATGAGACCTGATAGTTCTCAGGCTTTGGTATACTTGGGGAGAGGCTGGAAACGAAGCCCGGACAGATGCTGGAGCGTGACTGTAGTATTTCAAATGGATAGAAAAGTCAAATTACACAGACCCCAAGGTGCAAGGCAGCGTCCGTCTGTCTGTTTGGAAGTGTTTATTACAATGGGCAGAGTACACATATAAAAGGTCATCTCTCCAGTTCGGCAGCATCCAGAGAGGTTTCAGTCCTCCACATTTAATTACACGCTTCACCTGGACAGCTGACCGGGGTCAGCGATTACAGTCAAAGAAATTTTAAAGACATTTCACAGAACACAGATTGTCCAGTACTGTGAGTTGAAAACGTTATTGCTCCCTCGATTGGGAAGGCAGCTTCCCTAATGGACTTGTGCCATTATCCTACCTGGCAAGTGACGGCGCCCTGCTTGAGCCCCAAAATCGTCCATAAACACAACAGCCCAGGTAGGATGTGCCTGGGCTTTTGTTATTTTAGAGATCTCTAAAAGCAAATGACAAAAGTACTGTGTCACCTATTTAAACTACACAAAACCATAAAGGAACTCACGGGAATTAAGAATTTCAGTGCCAAAAAAATGAAATGCAGTACATTTTTCACTCATACTCAAAAATCTAAACAGAAAGGTTCATTTGATGGCAAATCTTATTTCTAAATTGCTTTTCTCCCTTCTCTTTCTGAGGCGCATTTTACAAAACTGCACACAGAGAGACCTGGGACAATTTCTGTGCTGCAGGGCTGGGTCCTGTGTTCTCAGAGGGAAGCCATCACCGGAAGTGTGCAGAAGAAATCCTGGTGGGTGGGGCCGCGCACTGCAAGAGCTTTGTTGTTCATTTGTTGGTTTTATTTTAAAAGTAAGAAAACCTGTCACTCCACAGCCTTAATTTCATAAGCCAGCACTTGGAGATGTCTACAGGGCCTGGAGAAAGACTAGGTTGGTGCGGACATTCTTATGATGTGATGATCATGTTGCCAAAGAGATGTCCTGATTCACAAGGGCTGGTGTTTGCCAGAATGCCACGGATGGTGCCGGCAGTGTCGAGAGACACCGACAGGAGCCCAGGAGCAGCCAGCACAGACACCAGACTCCCCTGGGGCTTCTAAGCACAGCCCTCGGTTAGGCTCCAGCTTTCTGTGTCTAGAGCTTGCTTGACTGGATCCTCAGCAGCCTGAACCCAGGAGCCCACACAAAGTCCCTGTCCAAACACAGACACATAACCAAGTCCCTGGCAAGTAAAGACCCCAAGGGTGACAGAGGACAGAGGCTGCCACGCAGCCTGGGCATTGGCCCAGGGCTTCAAGAGGGCTCGGCCCAGAGAGGCTGAGACACACAAGACTGCTTTCAGAAGACATCCTGCCTGTCAGTGGAACAGATGCAGGGTGATCAGTATGGAAAGCGTGCGCATCTATGGATTGTTCTCTATTGGTGCCCATTTATTGCTGTGTCAAGGGTGCTTAGGCTTCGGCTGAAAAGAAAGAAAAAACAAAAACAACAACAACAAAAATATATATATACACACACACACACATCAGTCATACACAGGCCGACACTATGGTGAAAATATGTGGATAAAATAATGAAACCAATTAAAGGGTATTTCAATGTTTATTTTCATGTTAAAAATGATGAGTTACCCTGTGGTTAGAATATACGTTTATGATGGAAAGTGAAGTCACTCTATTTCTGAGAGATTTCTAGGGAGAAAGAAGGAAAACTCCAAAAGGAAGGAAGGGGAAGATCGAAGTATTCTGGCCGATTCCACCAAAAGTCCCACCACGAGCCCGGCCTGTGTGGGCCAGAACCCGACCGTCACGGCGCTGAGTTTCCATGCTTTTCCCACCACCAGTTCGGGCATTTTTGAGCTGGCTGGCTGTACACTTAAAAGCTACAGTTTCGCATGCTTTTATTTTAAAGGGTATTTATTTCAATACAACTCTCAGAGTTTCAGTATATTGCCTACATTACATACAAAAATAGCTGCTACCCATATTTCAGCATAACTTTTCCACCACCCACCCTGTCCATCTGCAAAACAGGTGACCAGCATTACATTACACACAGACCGTGTTTGCTGGGAAAGGGCTACTGAGTTTATAAACCAGCCACAGCGTCCTTGACAAAGAACGGAATAGAGAATTGAGACCATTTTCTCAGGGGAGGAGAGCGGAATCCCCAGCGGTGTCAAGGACATGTGTGATTCAGACGGAACTACCACGGTACTGGCTGTGCACGGACTAGAAGTAGTTCTTCACTGGCAAACCCGGTTTTTACTGTGTTTTCAACATTCCAACACTGGAATGGCCCTTTTCTTAAAAAAGGAAACAAGAATGTTGATTAAAATGTACAAAGATGGATCTCCTAAAACGTAAAATTAGCAAGGTACAAACTAGTCTACAGATGCAGTAAAGAACAAAAATCAATCCATGTGTCCACACCCTCCATGTTGATAACTAGAATCTCCACCGGGACACTCGGCTTATTGTAGTTTGGGAACCTAGAGCCCTGGCCAGTGTGCACCCTGCTACCTGTTGTTCTTCCCAAGAAAACTGCTACCGTCCTCATGCTCTTGAGCACAGCACCCCATGTGTTTGAACTCCGGTCCGTGCCGCAGCTCCCTCTGTCCCGTGTCCTGCCCGAACAGCACATCTGGGCTCTGGGGAGACATCGTGTGCCTGCCGCTACTCTAGGTCGTGTGACCTGTGTCTCGGGCCCCAGACCTCCTCTGTGTGACCACAGGGTCCACTGTGCATGCCCAGAAAGGCCCCACCTTCTTGCTGAGCAGTCACTGGGGGTGCTGCCAGCCCCTGCTTGGTTCAGGGTACTTATTCAGAACTACAGTTCAAATACCTTAACCACAGGGGCTGAGCCCAGGAAAACTACACGTCTGCTGGACAACACATCCCTAGTGTCTTACAGTCTTCCTCTCAGATCAGAGATTTTTGAGTATAGTATTTACTAACTGTAGTGACTAGCTAGGGAACGCGGTGATATAGGCCATAGTTTATGATCTCAAGCAAGACATAGAGACCAAAATGTATGTGTGGAAACTCTCTTACGCTGAATAGTGCCAGGCCAAACTGAGAACGACAACAGCCACTCTCAGTTCCCACTAGACACCTGACTCCTCAGTCCACACACACACACGAGTATATGTGTAGTATGCTGTATGATGAAAGGGACCCTGCGTGGTCCCGTCTGACTTTTGTGTTGAATAGACCGAGTTCTGACACAGACACAGAGGCTACTTCCTCCTGGGGAGCGTGCTTCTGTGACCATCGTCAGGACCACAGTCAGTTCCCAGCTCAGGACGCCCACCCTCAGCCGAAACACTCCCACGTGCGTGTCCTTTAAGGTTATGTCCACACAACAGTAGTTTCCTACTAACCTCCACACCAGGGGGACGCTGCCAGCTGCGAGTGCGAGACTCATTCAGGTGAGTGCCCTCACTCTGGGGAGCAAGGCCCACGATCTCTGTAGTGTTGAACACCCAACGGGAGACAGGACTGAGGATACTGGGTGAGAGGCGTGGACCTACCTCAAGGACCGTGTGTCACTTAGTGCCGGGCTCGGGGTTGCCTCCCTAGCAGTCTCTGAAAGCGCTGGCCGATGGGCTCCTCTAAGAGGTGCCAGGCAGTGAGTGCAGACTCCTGGGCCCTCCTGCCTGGCCCGCAGCTGCACTCGCCGGCCACACAGAAGCTCCTGGAGTCACCAGCTTGGGGCTCCTTTTGGAGCTGGGAACTGCCGCAGGTGACCATGGCGTGTCCTTCTACTGTGGGCCTTCAAAATTCCATCCTTTGCAGATGCAAATGGCTTGGTTAACTCATCACCGCGCAACCAGCTCGCCTCCTCCCTCTCCTGCCATCTAATAAATAAAACTCATACTTTGCTTATTTGAAAATCTTGCTCTACCTGAGACCATTCATGAAGTTTTTAAATAACTTTTAAGGTTCTGCGGGCATCTTTTTATGCTCTGGCGACTGGACTTTCCCACAAATGTGGACTGCTCACGAGGCCGGCTTTGGAGGCCGTGCAGTCGGTGCCTTTTGTGACTTCGGGCATCTACCGCTCCCTCCTCCACAGACCCGCAGAAGACTTCCCTCTGCCAGGGCTGTGACAGGGATCTGCTTTCCTCGGTCACTGTATGGATGGATTTCTATAGATTGCTAACTTTAAACACCACTAAAACATTATTTTTACTCTGGTAAAATGGAAAGATCGTCAGCAGCTATTTCCTCGGCAGTCTCCTCACTGTGTAGGATTCCTTCCGCTTTCAGATATCAGCTTGGATAATACAGTATGTTGACCACCAAAGAATACAGCTATAAATACAGCTATGTTGGGGTCATTCTCAGAAATGCACCAGGGGAGCTCCTCAGAATTGTCAACAAGAGATGACACAATAAATGTTGGTGATTCACAACTTTGCTTCCAATGTTTTAAGCTTAGTGTACAAAACCGTAAATAGATGGCCCTCCCTCGCTGGACGTAGCACTGTAAGCAAAACCCCACCCCAGGCTTACTCAGGGAAGTTGAACAGCGAAAAGAAGGAACAGTAAAGTGAGGGGACACTTTTTAGCTGCCGCCCTCAGAGCGCAGACGACTGGACAAACCCAACATCCACAGGGGACGCGGGAGGTGACAGGCGCGGCAAGTCCCGGGGAGTGAGACGCGCACGCAAACCACACAGATGTCAAAGAAAAGACTGAAATTTCTCTGCTTCACATTTCACAAAAAAAGAAAAAATCCAGAGGACAACGGGATGTGTGCAGGTGCAAATAAGTATAAAAAATAAAGAGCAGCGCTCCTAACAAACAAGGAAGCTACATTCAGTTCTCTCTCACATACGTCTAAACTCAGGCTAGGGCTCTAAGTGTCCACTGTGCTTTAAAAGGTCTAAGAATAGAAGAATCGCCACACACATCCTTCCTATTCCAGCCTCGTGGCCGTTGGCCATGCGGTGACTCACAATGTCCGCGGGGTCGGGCTCACCACACTTGCACCGAGCTCGGACCAGGCAGGAGAGACCGGAGCCTTAGAGTTCCTCCAGGCCCTGTGTGTAGTGGTGTGAGAGGCATTTCCTGGTTAAAACCCAGCAGCCGTGGCTCTGCAGGCCTCTGGAGCCTATGTAGGTGGACACCCGCCAGACCTCCACTAGGTAAACTCTGTAAGTCACCCTATTGCTGATCAGACCCACTGCTCCACTGTCCCGAAAACAGAAGGCATAAAGGTGAATACAAACATAAAAAAGGAGCTCACATCTGGTCCTGCAGTCTTTCCATATAGTCCCTAAAGTCCTGCGAGTCCCCCAGCCCCATATCCTGGCAGACCCACTTGATGTTGTCATCGCTGTCGAACAGGATGGAGTTGGTGTACGGGCCGCCGTCCTCCGGCAGGATGGTGGTATAGGAAGTGAACTTCACTCGCTTCCTCTTCGGACCTGCAGAACCTGTAGATTCGCTTTTCATCTCTTTCTCGTAGACATAGTCAGAGGGTCTGAGCAGCTGACTGTGGAAGGGCTTCTGGGCGCCGCCGTTCAGCAGGAAGTTCCTCTCCTCGAACTGCAGCCCCCTGTC